>CM074308.1:0-297500 GCA_037194245.1 Opsariichthys bidens | reverse complement strand
CCAGTGGAGGGAGCTGCGTCGGTAAATAATTGGATATCCTCGGGGAGAGAGATCAAATCGTTATAAAAAAAAGACAGACCGTTTCATTGTCTAAGGAAGGTTATCCACAAGCTGAGCTCGTTGCGACATGAACCGGTTAATGAGATTAGATCCTCTAGTGCATGAGCTGAAGATGCGAGGGAGAGGAGATGCGAGATGAAAGAGCGTCCTTGCGGGATTATGCGCATCGCAAAGTTTAAATGTCCGAGTAAAGATAGCAGCTCTCGTTTGGAACACTCAGGGCTGTCTATGAGGGTGGATGCGACTAAAATTATCCTGTCTATTTTCTCCTTAGGCAGTGAGGCTTGGAAATTGACTGAGTCCAGGTTGATGCCCAAGAATTCGAGGGACGTGGCTGGGCCCATGGTTTTGTCTTGGGCGATTGGAATTCCGAGCTCGGAAAAAAAATGTTTTGGACAGTGGAAAGATGCGCGGCTGGAATGGCGTCGGGTGGCGAAATGATTAAGAAATCATCAAGCAGGTGGATGACGTAAGGGATTGCGTGGTTGTTCAGGAGTATCCAGCAAATAGCTTCTGACAACACGTCAAAAATCTTTGGGCTGCTTTTGCATCCGAACGTAAGACGGACGGCGAAATAGAATTTCCCGTGCCAGCGCACGCCGAATAAATGCCACGAGTCGGGGTGGATGGGCATCACTTTGAATGCAGCAGTGATGTCGATTTTTGCGAGCCAAGCACCGCGCCCCGCTTTTTTAATCAAGATTATAGCCTGGTCGATGTTGTGGTAATGCAGGGAAAACTCTTCGAGGGGGATGAGGCCGTTTATGCTTGGGAACGGAGAATTGTGCGGGGCTGAGAGATCGATTATCAGCCATTTCTAATCTGAAAATTTTCTGGTAGCCACTCCGATGGGGCTGATGCGGAAATGTTCGAAAGGTGGAGTGCTAAACGGACCGATCATAAATCCGGATTCGGTTTCTTTTTTAATTAGCTTGTTTACCGTGTCGGGCTCGGCTAGAGCGGACTGGAGATTATTGCAAATAATGCTCTGAGACGGGAGGCTTTCCAATCAATAAGTACTTTGTAAAGCTAGTGTCCGGGTGCTGAGACAATTCTGTGGACAGACAAGAAATAATCACAGGAGTCGACAAGTAATTGCTCGAATCTTTATTTTGGGCACTTTTTACAGGGCATATGATGCGGGCATGAGCGCCGCCACAGTAATTACAGACATGCAAGAAGCGGCAACACTGCCTAGTGCACTTTCCTGCGTTGAAATTGCCGCAGACCTGATTGGTGAAAACATTCTTTCTTTTGAAGTCTGAAGCTGGAGCGATGGAATTGGAATTTGTTGGCCATGGGACGTAACTAGTAGATTTAACTTGCGAGACTGGGCCTGGGGAATTCGGCGGATTAATCAGAGGGCAGGCATTGGTGGAGTGAGCGACTGATCTGCAGACTGCGCAAGTGATGTTGCGACAGCCTAAAAACACTCTGTTATGAAGCTCCAAATCTAGAGCACCCCAATAAGGGCACTGATTCCACTGGGCTATACGTACGGCGCATTTAGCCAAAAAGAGCTTGTGGTACGTGTAAAAATGGGAGCCTCCGAACGATTGCGCGAGTTCGGCGATTATCGCGAGATAATCATTGAGTTCTCGTCTCCTGTGAGGAAGTGCAGCGCAAATTACTTCGCTGTAATGGCTGAAAGCAATAGAAAATTCGGCAAAAGAAAGAATGCGGGATGAATTGTATGATTGTTTTTTTAGTGTAACTGAAAGATCACCGCATTCGATCTGATGGCTTGAGGAGGGGAGAGGGAATAGTGACAGTAAGGATGATAAGTCGATGTCCGCACCTGTGAGGATCTGCGCTCGTATGCTGCTGGTGACAGGGGGCGGTTCCAGGGCTGTTGCGTTCGCTGGGATAGGCATTTGCTTAGCGGAAAACAAAGTGAAAGGAGATTTTGATTGGGGGAGACCCATAGTAGGAAAAGAAGCCGGGGCCAAACTCACGTGCGGAGGCAACCTCACGCTTGTGTCGGCCCCTGGTGCCTGGGGAGAAAAGTAAAGGCGGGGGAAACAAGGGTTATGAGGGGAGAAAGTGGGCGTCTGGGCCTGCGCTGCTAGCGGAGGCAGCCTCGCGCTAGAAATATACGGAGGAGCGGCAGGCCACGGACAGGGGAGAGAATTAGAAAAGGTGACCGGAAAAGGCTGGGGAGGCTGTGCCTGAGCCTCTGGCGGAGGCATACTTACAGTGAGGGGATAGCCTATTCTGGTAGAGGCTATTATAGGACCTCTGGGGGCAGTATCAAGAAAACCTGCGGTTTGTAGCTCGGCGGAGCTAGGAGAGGATTGGGGCCGGGCGGCAGTTCGCGGGAGAGCCGGCCCTGCGACGGAGGAAGAGGGTGATTTTTGAGAGCGATGGTACGGAGCTCTGCGATTCCTGCTCGTTTTTGCAGCTTTGGAAGGTGGAGTGGATTGAAGTGAGACGTACAGGTTGTAGAGTTCAGCTTTGTTCATCCTCCTGGAAAAATGGACGTCGGCGCTGCTTAGCGCTTGTCTTAATCCTAGGACTGTCCATTTTTCTATTGCGGGAATCGTGGGCTGTGCTGAGGTGTACGAAGATGCTGGAGATGGGGGTGGGTGCCTTGTTGAGGGAGGCGAATGCAAGCCTCGACGTCTCGGGGTACGGGAAGTGGCGCGGCTGGGCCGACGGCCCTGTGGTGATTCTGAAGGTTCCATTGCGGTGACCCGTTGATCCCGGGTGCTTCGTTCGTTGGTGGCTTGCTGCTGCGGCTCAAGGGCAGCTGAGAAATCGTCGTCGGACGGAAATAATTCAAGCTCGGACATTGTGACCAGAGGTTGAAACTGTCCAAAAGCATAGGTGAGTCGACTGCATCGATATATATAGGTTTCTGCTCATGCTGATTGGGCAGACATGTTGATTGCTGATTAATGACAGCTGGCTGGAGTGATGTGATAATTAGCTAGATCATTTGAACGTGTTCCTCCCAAATTTTGTTAATAAAACATCATTTTGAGAAGCATGGAAAATGGGATTTGTGAATATTTGGTGTGGGCAGTTTAATACAGTTTGGAAAAGGGATATCCATTGTCTTTGTTTTGTTTTCTCTCTCTTTTTTTTAATTACTTTATTATGCTGTAACCAAGAGGACATCTTGCAAAAATTTCCCCCTCTTACCTGTAACAGATCTGGTTTAAAATAGTCGGGACAGTTACAATATTCATGAGCACTATTTAAAATTGTGATTTTCTCTGAATTTACAAATTCTTGGAAACATTTAGGATAATGTAAATACACAGGTGAATGAAATATATAACACTGTGCAAGTGGTTTTTGGATATTTTAATATAAAATTTTGACATATTATACCTTTAACAAAGCAGTCATTAACTGTTAGACAGTATTCTAAGTTATTATGTGCAGAAGTTTATGGTCCAATAATTAGAATCTCTGTTTTTTTCTGAATTTAGTAGTAGAAAATTACCAGTCATCCAATCCAATTGTTTATAACAGCTACGCATTCCTCACTCCTCGCCTCCTCAAGGTGCAATTAGAGAATTAAGATGTCCTTTTCGGTGCTGTTTTTTTAAGGTGTGCAAACTTTTGTTAGTTTAACATCGTCATGAAAGCAAAATCTTTTTTGCTGCTTGACCTTGACATTGACCTTTTTTTAGCTTGATGGAATATTGCAGTTTTTATTAAGATTTATCTGTGCAAATCAGTACTGAGATCTAATAACACTAATAGAGAGATACAACCACGATCTGATAAGAGCAAATCATTTGTAACTCTAATGAGAGCAGTCTCAGTACTATAGTACGGTCTAAATCCTGACTGGAAATCACAGGAACACAGTTGCGATGATACTGCCTTTTCTAGTATTTTTGACAGAAAAGGTAGATTGGAAATCGGCTAGTAACTGAGTAATTCTCTGGGATCAAGTTGTGGTTTTTTAATAAGAGGTTTGATAACAGCCATCTTAAAATATTTCGGTCCGTAACCTATTGATAAAGATGAATTAATGATCTTAAGAAAAGGATCGATGACCTTTCTTTCAGTAGCTTAGTTGGTATAGGGTCTAACATACATGTTTGATTTCGATGTGTTGATTTCGATGATTTAACACGTTTAGAAAATTATTCCTCTCCTACAGCAGCAAATTAATGGAATTTTTCCTCAGGGATACTAAAATGCACTGTCTGATATAATACTGTAGTAGACAGTTGCATGGCTGTAATTTTCTCTCTAATATTGTCAATCTTCCAAGTAAAGAAGTTTATAAAGTCATTACTGTTGTGCTGTTTGGAAACATCAGAAGTTGAAGCTGTATTTCTTCCTAATTTAGCCACTGTATCAAATTAATACTTAGCGTTTTGTTCATTTTCTTCTGTATATAATGGACATTTTACATGATTATGTACTTGCTGGTTATGATTGTGGGTACACCTAAATGAGTTTCAGAGACGACATTTTTTTGGCCATGTAGTGTACAATTTTTTTTGTACTATGGAAATGGAAATAAGAATACAGTACAGTAAGTGCTTATGTTGCAGCTGTTTTGTTTGCCATTGTTGTTTTTTTGTTTGTTTTTTTACATAACTACAGCAATTTTTTCATCAAAACTACAGCGATTTTTTTTTTTTTTTTTTTTTTTTTTTTTTTTTTTTTTCTTTCAGCAAAACACATTCAAAATATTTAAAAATCCAAACCAATCTTTCTTTTTTCTAATTTAGTACGAATTTATACATTGCAATTCATTAAATTACTCTGAGATGGGAAACTCTGAGATCTATATACAGTGGTGTGAAAAAATGTTTGCCCCTTTCCTGATTTTTTTTTTTTTTTTTGCATGTTTGTCACACTTAAATGAGTCAGATCATCAAACAAATTAAAATATTAGTCAAAGATAACACAAGTAAACACAAAATGCAATTTTTAAACAAAGGTTGTTATTATTAAGGGAAAACAAAATCCAAACCTACATGGCCATCACTTGCCTCACTTAAGGTCAGTGTTCATGACTCCACCATAAGAAAGAGACTGGGCAAAAATGGCCTGCATGGCAGAGTTCCAAGTAGAAAACCACTGCTGAGCAAAAAGAACATTAAGGCTCATCTCATTTTTGCAAGAAAACCTCTTGATGATCCCCAAGACTTTTCGGAAAATACTCTTTGTACGGACGAGACAAAAGTTGAACTTTTTGGAAGGTGTGAGTCAGGGGCGGACTGGCCATCGGGAGCACCGGGACATTTCCCGGTGGCCTGATAGTCATTCTGGCCTGCCGGCTGGTGCTGTGCTGTCGATCAGACTGACGTGCAATAGGCCGGTATGCAACTGCGAATTAATTGACGCACTTATGAATCTACGAATCAGGCGATCGCGGAGTGAAAATGACACCACCACATGACCCAACATCAGCGAAGCACTGCCCAATTGGCTATATCCAGAGGCAGGCTTTATCTTGGAAAATAGTGCAAAAATGGCGCGTAAACGCAAAGGAGGAGCAGAGAGGGAACGCATAAAAAGGAGAAAAGCCCTGGCCACAGATGCAGCGAGTTGCTGCAAAATCCCAGCCATGTTCGCCGGTAAGGGAACAGGTCGGTCAGAATTACATTTACATAATATTTACTAGGGGTGGAAAAAAAAAAAAAAATAATCGATCCGTTCGGTTCTCCACACTCGGTTCTCCACGCGCTCGGACGGTCCGCTGTTCAACTTAAATCTGACAAAGCATCTGTGATATGGTTTACTATAAATCAATCTATAAACAATCAGGGTTCAGCTAATCTATGTTTCTGTTGATGGATGAACATTCTGGGTTCCCAGACATTACAACAACAGCGATGGGAAAAAAAAAAAAAAAAAACGAAAAAGTTGAACTGTTCCACCCCTAATATTTACTTAATCATTTGGCAGATGGACGCTTTCATCTGAAGCAACTTACAATAGATAAAATCTATTCTTTATAAAAAAAAATAATACAAATATATATAATGATAGAAGTTTTAAAAGCGCATCTTAATGACAAACTAGCACATCGTTTTACATACTGTATGGGGATACATAGAGCATTGGAAATATATAAAATATAAATATTTTAACATGTGAATATGTATCTTTTATTATCCCTTCTTAAAATGTGTAAGCCAATTTTATATTTGTCTTTGGTGTGGTAGTATAGATGGTCTATTCCTAGTGAGTTTTTGAGGGTTTATTTATTTATCCATTCATATTATGAATGGTAGCCTAGTCTACCTGTTCCATCAACTAACAGGGTTACCCCATAAGTTTAGCAGGCTGGTGGACACGTGAATTTGGTGGTGGTGACTGCAGCAGCAGAGGTGGCCTGGGGTGGAGTCAAATTCCCGGCCTGATTTACTGTCCCAGTCCGCCACTGGTGTGAGTCCCTTTACATATGGTGTAAACGTAACACTGCATTTCAGAAAAAGAACAACATACCAACAGTAAAATATGTGATGGTCTGGGGATGTTTTGCTGCTTCAGGACCTGGAAGACTTGCTGTGATGAATGGGACCACAAATTCTGCTGTCTACCAATTCGATTCTGAAGGGAAATGTCAGAATCAGAAAGAGCTTTATTGCCAGGTATGTTTACACATACTAGGGATTTTTTTTAGTGACAGAGGCTCCACAGTGCAACAAAGTGACCGAGACAAGACACGGATAATAAAAATAATAAAAGAATAAAAATACAAATATACAATATAGACAATTGTATGTACAGTTGTGATGTGTGCAAATTTGAAATATAAGTGTAAATAAGTGTTTTAAGTAAATGGTGTGTAATAGTTTTGTGTGTTCCGTGTTTATCAATTGTTCATGAGGTGAATTGCATGAGGGAAGAAGCTGTTCTTCTGTCTGGTCAATCTGGTGCTCAGGGCTCTGTAGCATCGACCAGATGGCAACAGTTCAAAGATGCAGTGTGCTGGGTGTGAGGAGTCCAGAGTGATCTTCTTTGCCCTTTTCCTCACTCTGGATATGTACAGTTCTTGGAGATTGGGGAGGGTTGTACCAATGATTCGTTCAGCAGACCGGACTACACTCTGTAGTCTTCTGAGGTCAGATTTGGTAGCTGAGCTGAACCAGACGGTAATGGAATTGCAGAGGATGAATTCAATGGTAGCGGAGTAAAACTGTTTCAGCAGCTCCTGTGGTAGGTTGAACTTCCTCAGCTGGCGAAGGAAGTACAACCTCTGCTGGTACTTTTTCACAATGGAATCAATGTGGTTGTCCCACTTCAGGTCCTGGGAGATTGTGGTGCCCAGGAACCTGAATGACTCCACTGCAGCCACAGTGCTGTTCATGATAGTGAGTGGGGGGTGAGCAGGGGGGTTTCTCCTGAAGTCCACGATCATCTCTTCTGTCTTGAGCATGTTGAGCTCCAGGTTGTTAATACTGCACCAGATAGTCAACTGTTCACAGCAGACTCGTCACCATCCTGGATGAGGCCGATCAGTGGGGTGTCGTCTGCAAACTTCAAGAGCTTGACAGAGGGGTCTTTAGAGGTACAGTCGTTGGCGTAGAGGGAGAAGAGCAGTGGGGAGAGAACACAGCCCTGAGGGGCGCCGGTGCTGATGGAGCGGGTGCTGGATGAGAATTTTCCCAGTCTCACTAGCTGCTGTATGTCTGTCAGGAAGCTGGTGATCCATTGACAGACAGAGGTGGGTACAGAGAGCTGAATTAATTTGGGGTGGAGAAGTGATGGGATGATGGTGTTAAAAGCAGAGTTGTGCAGAAGTCCACAAACAGGATCCTCACATAAGTCCCTGGTCTATCCAGATGCTGGAGAACATAATGCAGTCCCATGTTGACTGCATCATCCACAGACCTGTTTGCTCGGTGATTGCAGGGGGTCCAGTAAGGGTCCAGTGATGTCCTTCAGATAAGCCAGAACCAGTCTTTCAAATGACTTCATGGCCACAGATGTTAGAGCCACAGGTCTGTAGTCATTGAGACCAGTGATTTTGCATTTTTTTGGGACGGGTATGGTGGTGGAGCATTTGAAGCATGAGGGGACTTCACACAGCTCCAGTGATCTGTTGAAGATCTGTGTGAAGATGGGGGCCAGCTGGTCAGCGCAGGTTTTCAAACAGGCTGGTGAGATGCTGTCTGGGCCTGGTGCCTTTCTTCTTTTGTTCTTTCTGAAGGCCTGGCGCACATCATCTTCACTGAACTGAAGTGGAGGGGTGGGGGAGAGGGGGGTTGTTGGAGGTGTTGATGGTGGTCTTTCAAACCTGTAGTAGGACTCGTTCAGATCGTCTGCCAGTTGTTGATTCTCCACAGTGCCGGGGGATGGTGTCTTGGATGGTGATGACTTTCAGACCTTTCCACACTGAAGCTGTGTCATTATAAGAGAATTGATTGCGAAGCTTTTCGTAATAATTCCTCTTAGCCACTCTGATCTCCTCTTCCAGTGTGTATTTGGCCTGTTTGTACAAGACACTGTCCCCATTTCTGGGAGCATCTTCTTTGGCCTGACGGAGCTGGCTGAGTTTTGCAGTGAACCAGGGTTTGTCGTTGTTGTATGTTAAATGAGTCCTAGTAGGAATGCACAAATCCTCACAGAAACTGATTTATGATGTAACAGTCTCTGTGAGCTCGTCCAGATCGGTGGCAGCAAGCTTCAAAAACACTCCAATCAGTCCATTCGAAACAGGCTTGTAAGGCCCGCTCTGTTTCGGTGGTCCATCTCTTTACAGCCTTTGCTACAGGTTTAGCTGATTTCAGTTTCTGCCTGTAAGTCGGTATGAGTGAACTAAACAATGATCAGAGAGCCCCAAAGCTGCCCGTGGGACAGAGTGATGTGCATCCTTTATTACTGTGTAACAGTGTATTACTGTCTCTGGGACAAGTAACATGCTGTCTGTATTTTGGAAGTTCACATGAGAGAATCGCTTTATTAAAGTCCCCGAGGATGATTAGAACAGAGTCCGGGTGTTGTTGCTCGTTCTCTGTGATAATATCAGCGAGTAACTATAAAGCCGAGCTCACGTGCGCTTGCAGTGGAATGTAGATGCCCGCTAGAATGAATGAGCAAAACTCCCGCGGCGAATAGAACAGCTTGCAGTTAATGAAGAGTGTTTCAAGATCTGGACAGCTCTATCTTCTTTAACACAATTACATGGGAACACCACCTTTCGTTGATGTAAAAGCACGTCCAGCCGTTGCGCGTTTTCCAGTTGATTCAGCGTCACGATCTGATCTAAACAGCGGAAAGCTTGGTAGACTTAACACGCTGTCCGGGATGGCGTCGTTCAGCCAGGTTTCCGTGAAGCACAGAGCAGCCGAGTTCGAAAAATCCTTGTTTGTCCAGGCGAGCAGAAGGAGTCCGTTTTGTTGGGTAGAGAGCAGAGATTTGCCAGATGGATGCTAGGCAGCGCCGTTCTCAATCTGCGCTGTCTGAGCTTCACGAGGACACCGGTGCGCTTACCCTGTCTGCACACGCTGCCGCTCCGCCGACTACAACATTTAACAAAACGTCTGAGTAATCGAAATCCGGAAAAAGAGTTTGTGGTGTGTACTGCTGAATGCTCAGCAGTTCATCTCTTGTGTAGCTGATTGCATTTGAAAAACAAAAAACAGGAAAAACTAACAAAAACAGTACAAACATTGGAGAGCTAAGCACTGAGGCTGCCATCCGCAGCGCCATCTTGATGTCCGCCCATCTGTTCGTGACCTCAAGCTAAAGCGAACTTGGGTTCTGCAGCAGGACAATGATCCAAAACACCAGTCCACCAATTGCTTAAGAAAAACAAAATGAAGACTCTGGAGTGGCCTGGTCAAAGTCCTGACCCGAATCCTATTGAGATGCAGTGGCATGACCTTAAAAAGGCAGTTCATGCTCAAAAACCCTCCAGTGTGGCTGAATTATAATAATTATGCAAAGATGAGTAGGCCAAAATTCCTCCACAGCGCTGTAAAAGTCTCATTGCAAGTTATCACAAACGCTTGATTGTAGTTGTTGCTGCTAAGGGTGGCACACCAGTTATTCAAGATTCAAGATTTTTATTTGTCACATACACAGTTATATAGAGGATATACAGCCAGTAGTGAAATGTAAATCAGGTCTACTCCAAGATAGTGCAATTATTATAAATACTAAACAATTTAAACAATATAAATGTATAAAGATAAGATAAAAAAATGTTACATAGCAGCAATATGAATTGCAAAAGGATGTGAAAAGTAGTAGCATTATAATAATAAAGGGCCGTCAGTGCTGAGTGCAGGTTTTAATGTCCAGAGTGCAGATGATGTTAAGAGACAGAGTTTAGGAGCCTGATGGCCTAGTGGAAGAAGCTTCTCCAAAGTCTCTCTGTTATTGTCCTCAAGCTGGAGTAGCGCTTACCAGATGGCAGCAGGTTGAGGAGACTGTTATGAGGGTGGTTGGAGTCTTCGATGATTCTATTGGCTCTGTTCTTGCAGTGTTTGTGGTAAATGTCTTGCAGGGGTGGGAGAGAAGACCCAGAGATGCGCCCAGCTAAGCGTACAACTCTCTGAAGGGCTTTTCAGTCTTGACTGGAGCTGTTCCCATAACACATTGTGATGCAGTTAAAACACTTTCTATGGCCCCTGAATAGAAAGTTTTTAGGATCATTGGTGAGACCCTGAATTTCCTCAGCTGTCGCAGATGCTATAGTCTTTATCTAGCTTTATTCACCTGTGTGTGAATGTGAGAGGTCCAAGATGTTCACACCGAGGTACTTGTAGCTGCTCACTTTCTCCACAGGGGTTCCACTGATCATAAGATGAGTACAGGCCTGCTGTCTCTTTCTGAGGTCCACAATCAGCTCTTTGTTTTTGGTCACATTCAGAGAGAGACAGCTGTCCTGGCACCAAGATGTTATTTTCTCAATCTCTTCCATGTATGCAGTCTCAGTGTTGTTGGAGATAAGGACCAGAACCACTGTGTCTCCAGCAAACTTGACAATAGAAGTGGAGCTGTGAGAAGCCACGCAGTCATGTGTGTAGAGAAAGTAAAGTAGGGGACTCCGAATGCAGCCCTGTGGCGCTCCTACGCTCAGGGTGACGGAATTGGAGGTGAACCGGCCTATTTTCACTGCCTGGGGTCTGTATGAAAGAAAGTCTTGAATCCAGTAGCAGAGTGAAAAGTTCAGACCAAGATTTAGAAGTTTGGAGGTTAACTTGCTGGGATTTATAGTGTTGAAGGCTGAGCTGTAGTCGATGAAAAGCAACTTTACATAGTTCCCATTTTTGCTGTTGATGTGGGTGAGGGAGGAGTGCAGAACATGAGAGATGGCATCTTCAGTAGATCTGTTTGGCCGATAGGCAAACTGAAGACTGTCCAGTGTATCTGGTATGTATCTGGAGTAGAAGTTGTTTTTAACCAGTCTCTCAAATACCTTCATGACTGTGGATGTGAGGGCAACTGGATGATAGTCACTCAGGCAAGAGGGTTTATTGTTCCCAGGCACAGGAATGATGACTGATTTTTTGAAGGATGAGGGGACCATGAAGGTAGCAAGGGACTCATTGAAGATTTATGTGAGCAATCCAGCGAGCTGATCAGCACAGGACCTCAGAATGCGACCAGAGATGCCATCACGCCTGGCAGCTTTCCTGACGTTTACTCGCTTTAGCACCCACCGAACCTCATCCTCCAACACGGTGATTACAGGGTCGTCAAGTTGCGCTGCCGCGATTGCACCGATGGTTTCTGATTTGAGAATGTCTTAATAGTTACAGTTTCCGTTGCTTGTTCTGTTAGTGTGTTTACAAAACTTAATGCCACATCCGTAAACTCACTGATATCAGATGAACTCGCCCGGAACATGTCCCAGTCCACGTTATCAAGAGCCGCCTGTAGCCAAGTTTCTGAATTGGAAGACCAGCGCCTCACCTCCCTCTGCACCGGGGGTTCTTGGACAAGCCTTTGTTTATATTCCGGTGTGAGGAAAATGGTTCGATTTGCCAAAAGCGGGTCATGATCGGGCTTTGTTGGCAATTTTAAACTGAGAGTAGCAGTGATCCAGCGTATTGTTCCCTCTAGTAGGACAGGACAGATGTTGGTAAAAGTTTGGCATGACCTTCCTAAGATTGGCTTTGTTAAAGTCTCCCGCAATGATAAAAGCAGCATCAGGATGTTTGTTTATGTAGCCGCTTAGCTCATCATGAAGTTTAGACAAAGCCTCACCGGTGTCGGCCTGCGGTGGAAGGTAAACGGCATTCGCGATGATCAATGAGAACTCCAGGGGTAGATAGAATGGACGGCAAGAGATGGATAAATGTTCCAGATGGGGCGAGCAAGAGCGCAACAGAGTGGTGACGTTCCTGGGGTCACACCATTTCTTGTTAATCATGAAACACACTCTACCACCTCAGCTGTTCTGTCCTTCTGTATAACAAAGAAGTTATCAGACAGCGTCACAGTAGAGTCAGGGGCTGAGGTCGCGAACCATGTTTCAGAAAAACAAAGGATGTTGCAGTCCCTGATGTCCCATTGGAAACTTTTCCTGGCTCTAAGATCGTCCATGTTATTCTCCAAGGATTAGACATTGGCTAGTAACATACTAGGCAGAGGAGGGCTGTGTGCTCTTTGCCTCAATCTGTTGCGAATACCGGCGCGTTTCCCGCGGTCTTTCTTGTAGCGTCGTATTTGTGGGTGTCCATTGATTGTTTGTTTGCTGCGCAGAATCTCCGGTGGAAATGAAGAGTTCGAGGATAAAGTGTCCCAAAACAGGTCAGTACAGCGATATCCAAAAGTAATGATTTCTCGTAAGTTATCAGTGCAGACATAATTCGGGTAGAAAGAAAAAGAAAAAGTAAGTAAAATTTAAAGTAAAAGTACAATCTTTGAGGAGCGGCCTGGACAGCGACCGAACGCAGCGGCGCCATCTATCTATCTATTATTAGGTTCAGGGGGCAATCACTTTTTCACACACCTTCATTTAAAAACTGCATTTTGTGTTTACTTGTCTTATCGGTGACTAATATTTAAATTTGTTTGATAATCTGAAACATATCAGTGTGACAAACATGCAAAAAATAAGAAATCAGGAACACTTTTTCACACCACTGTATCTTACTAGGGATTTTTCATACTACAGATAAAGAAATTGACCAGCTTTTTAAAAAATACATTCAAGTGTACATCACTTTTTTATGAAAAGTTATGCGTTATGTTATTTTTGAGGAACTTTCTCTCATGTGGGCTGAGCTTGCTTGTTTGTTTTTTAAATTTAAAAAAATTCTATTTCTGCCAAATGTACAGGCTCTTTCACACCAAAAGTGAAATGAAAAAGCCTCAGGCTGAAGAAAATGCAAATGTATGCTTCTAGTAGAGGGTGGAGCTCAAACAAACCTTTCAGCTGTGCAAACATTTACAACAGCATTAAAAAAAAAATAGAAACTAAACACAAATGTGGTTTATCTAAAGTTATTAAAGTTATGGATCATCAAAGGTCAGAAGAAAAGACATTGGTTAATAAACTGAGATTAAATACATATTTTATTTTAATAGTTTTGTTCAGGTTGCTTAAAAGCAAATAACACTCCCCATAGAAAAAGAAAAGATTTTTGGTAGTTTTTTTTCTTTTATTTTTTCTTTATATGAATGTTTTGTCTTATATTTTAAGAAAAAATTTACATTTAGATTAAAACAGAATTTAAGGTTTAATATAATTAATACTAATTAATTTACTTAAAAAAATTATCTAATTTGTTACCGCCAATTAAGTTAGGATTAAGAATTTTTTTTTTCAGTGTACAACTTATCTGTTCCTTTCAGACACCAAGGAATATGACGCCTACCTCTCTTACACCAAAGTGGACTTGGAATCAGTGGAGCGAGAGATGAGTGAGGAGGAACTGTTTGCTCTCGAGATCTTACCTGACGTTCTGGAGAAACATTACGGATATAAACTCTTCATTCCACACCGGGACCTCATACCCAGCAGCAGTAAGAAAAACACCCTGCCATTTCACATCGTTTCATCCATTCCCTTTCATTTCATGAGTGCAAATTAGAATTTACTTGGGCACAGGAGTGACACAGCCTTGCACAGCTGATGATGAAGAGCTGCTCATTAACAATATGAACAGTTGAAACACATTTAACACAGCAAGAAGAAACTGCCATGGAAACTTGAGGACTGCTGAAGAGAGGGAACATAGCTGAATAGAAAAATGTATGTAACACCAGTAATGTGTATCAATGTGTACGTGTATTTGTATCAGAGTATATCTCAGTGAAATGCCTTCTGGAATGGTGGGGCTTTTTGTTGCTATGGTGGTTTGCTATTGGTCAATCTCAGGTGAGTGAACAGTTATCCTGCCCTCGCGCCGTAAACTCGTCATCAGAGAAGAGATGTCGCTGCAAGAGGGAGGGGAAGTCATTTTCATAGAAGAGGCACAAGAATTTAGGGGGGAGGGTGGAAGGGGGTGGGCGGAGATGTGCACAAATGAATCATAATAAATACTGCAATATTCCATTCAAAAAGGTCAAGGTCAAGCAGCAAAAAATATTTTGCATTCATGATAAGGCTAAACTAACAAAAGTTTGCACACCTTAAAAAAAAAAAACTGCACCGAAAGGACTTCTTAATTCTCTACCTTGAGGAGGCGAGGAGTGAGGAAGCTTCCTGAGGAGTCATGAGCGAGAATACACAGATGTATCCTATGTGGAAGTCTTTCTTGTCAAAAAACTTGACACACATATAAATTCTCCTCCACCTTCACATTTGTCAAAAATAATTTTAATTGATGCTTTACCTTTGCAGTTTACATAAATCAAATAGCTCACACATGTAAGTAAATTAGGCTCAAATTACATTACTATTTAATTTATTATAGGAAATTCTGAACGAGTCACTTATTTTACGACAGAGCAACTAAAACGTCCATCATTCATTTGCACGGGCCATACCTATAAGCTCTGTAGCGGATATGAATATCCAACTATCTTGAAAACCTTTCATTAGCAAGGTAACATAGATCGGCAGTTTCAGACATTAAATTAAAAGCACATAACTCAAGACACTTCTCTTTTAAAATATGAATGACACTTTATGATTATACTAACACATAAACTAATATCTAACACAAACACATGCACCCACACACATTTACACGAGTTGCAGAAAGAAAGGAAGAGAAGAAAGAATGAGTTTTAAGAGAGTGAAATGATGAAAGACCTGATCTGAACGAACCATTGATAATTAATTTCACACTTTTATCGCTGCTTAGGCAGTGTTATTAGATTTTACATAAATGCACAGGTATTTTTGGTCCAGATTGATGTGGTAGGAAGGCCAATCATGTTCTGTTGTGCTGGCAGATGAATGGAGGTTCCCTCGTGGCTGAAGTTTGAAGTTTAGATGGCAAAAACTGTAGAGTTGTTTAACTTTTCGACAAAACATAACTTAGAACACGAGACTCACTGCAGAAAGAAAGAAAATTAAAGTAAAAGAAAGGAAAGCTGGTGAGACGAGAGTAAATTGGATGGCTTGAATGAAACCGCTTGGCTGCCCTTCATGGTCTGGTCTTCATCGTCTGTTTCTTGGTCTTTGTCTCAACTTAATCTAATTCATTCTGATTTTATTTTGAGTTCTTTCTACTATTATTCTGATTCTCAATTCTAGGGTACTGACCATTTAAACTGAGGTTTGTCCAATCCTTTTGAGGAGTTCTGACCAATGAGATGCGTTCTTTGCTCCAGAGGTGACTTTCTCCTCCCTGGTCATATATGACCTGTTATCTGAACTTTCAGAGGGGAACAGAGAGTACAGTTTAGTCTTGAAAAGACTTCATTCAAGCCATACTTTAAGTTATGAGTAGAGATTTAGATTCATACCAAAACAATACACACTTTTAATCAACTATTCAAAGTTACAACAATTACATGAACTGTGAGTGATCTGCGCATAACAGGTCACATGTATAATGAGTATGCATGACATGGAATTATGCAGTCGAACGATGTTAATTACAGTTCAGTTTAGAGTTGTTTTGGAACCATTTGATGCCGTTCATATTTAAAAGAGTCTCTGTGGATTTTAATTCTGTATCACTCAGAGGTCATGCAGGAGAAGGTGGCCTGTTTTATCTCTCCGTCTTTGAGGATCCAACACTCTGGTGTTATCTTCTTGTTGCATTGTCTTTTAAACATTTGGTCTTTCCTAAATTGCTTGAGTTTGCCACCTCAGCTGGGCCACAAAGTACTTAGTCTTAGACTGAATGGAGCCATGAACACGTTTCTCTGATCTTGGGTCCTGTGTGATGATTTGGGCTGAGATGATTTTTTCTTGTTTTATTATTATTATTTATGAATTTCTTAACTTCAACAACATAAAGGGAGATCCCTTGAGCGCAGCTGAAGATTATTCCATTATACAAATAAGCTTTCCTTCGAATCCTCTGTCCTCGTTTTATTTCCTTGCATCCTTCACTCACATCCTACAGGGGTTGGAGCTAAGACACGAGGATAGGAAACTAGGATGCACAAATAAGAATTGAGAAACATCCCTGGATTCCTGGATGAGCGGTCAGTTATGCAGCAGTGCACTGTTGACCTGGATGACATGCATTGTTCAGAAATATTTGACAACAGGATAAAGTGAGTATAGCAAAATTAGCTCAAAGGGGAAATATTAATAATTATTCATAACTCATTATGATTATTCATTATGAATATTTGAATCAGTTAATCAGATTAACTTGATTTAGCTACATTAAAATGATAATCAATCAATCAGTTCTTCCTGTGAACACTTGGTATTGATTATGAATTAATTGTAAAACAAGGGTATTGTTCATGGCCACAGAAAAACAATTCTTCCTTACCATGTACAGCACTTAAGAGCGTGTAACCAGATGGATCATTTAAGTGACAACTTATCAGCAGACTCATTCAGAACCAAAAATGTTTTGTGCACAAGTTTTATTAATTAAATCACAAACACATAACTAAACTAACATATACTAACACATTCAAGATGGCGCCGCTGCGTTCGGTCGCCGTCCAGGTCGCTCCTCTTAAATTGTGTTTTTACTTAAATTTTTACTTACTTTTTTTTTCACTTTCTACCCGAATTACATCTGCTCTGATAACTTATGAGAAACGGACACTTTTGGATATTGGATATCGTTGTACTGACCTGTTTTGGGACACTTTATCCTCAAACTTTTCATTTCCACCGGAGATTCTTCGCAGCGATCCTACAAACAATGGACACCCACCAAGACTCCGCTACAAGAAACACCGTGGGAAACGCGGTGGTATTCGCAATAGATTGAGGCAAAGAGCACACAGCCCTCCTCTGCCTAGTATTTTACTAGCCAATGTCCAATCCTTGGAGAATAAGATGGACGATCTTAGAGCCAGGATAAGTTTCCAACGGGACATCAGGGACTGTAACATCCTTTGTTTTTCTGAAACATGGCTCGCGACCTCAGCCCCAGACTCTACTGTGACCAAAGGTGGTGGAGTGTGCTTCATGATCAACAAGAAATGGTGTGACCCCAGGAACATCACTACTCTGTCGCGCTCTTGCTCGCCCCATCTGGAACATTTATCCATCTCTTGCCGTCCATTCTATCTACCCCGGGAGTTTTCATCTATCATCGCGACTGCTGTTTACATCCCACCTCAGGCGGACACCGGTGAGGCTTTGTCTAAACTTCATGATGAGCTAAGCGGCTTCATAAACAAACATCCTGATGCTGCTTTTATCGTCGCGGGGGACTTTAACAAAGCCAATCTGAGGAAAGTCATGCCGAACTTTCACCAACATGTGTCCTGTCCAACTAGAGGGAACAATACACTGGACCACTGCTACACACAGTTTAAGAATGCCTACAAAGCCCGTTCACAACCCGCTTTCGGCAAATCGGACCATGCCGCCATTTTCCTCACACCGGAATACAAACAAAGGCTCGTCCAAGAACCCCCGGTGCAGAGGGAGGTGAGGCGCTGGTCTTCTGATTCAGAAACTTGGCTACAGGCGGCTCTTGATGACGTGGACTGGGACATGTTCCGGGCGAGCTCATCTGACGTCAGCGAGTTTACAGACGTAGCATTAAGTTTTGTAAACACACTAACAGAACAAGCTACGGAAACTGTAACTATCAAGTCATTCTCTAATCAGAAACCGTGGGTGGACAAAACTATCCGTGCTGCAGTAAACAAACGCACTGCAACATACAACGCCGGTCTTCTGTCGGGGAACATGAGCGAGTACAAATCATCGTGCTATGCTCTTCAACACGCAGTGAAAGACGCCAAACGACGCTACAGGGATCGAGTGGAGTCTCATTTCCAACTTAATGACTCCCGACGCATGTGGCAGGGACTGAGGACCATCTGCACCTTCGGATCTAATTCCTCCACAGAGGTGAGAGCAGACCCGTCGCTGGCTGACGATTTAAACTCTTTCTTCGCTCGCTTTGATTGCAATCGCGGAAGCGTAACTCTGCCTCTCGGCGCGCGTGAAAGTAGCGGACAGAGCGACGATAACCCTGTAATCACCGTGTCGGAGGATGAGGTTCGGTGGGCGCTAAAGAGAGTAAACGTCAGGAAAGCAGCCGGGCCGGATGGCATCTCTGGGCGCGTTCTGAGGTCCTGTGCTGATCAGCTCGCTGGATTGTTTACATCTATCTTCAATGAGTCCCTTGCTACCTCTGTGGTCCCTTCATCCTTCAAAAAATCGGTCATCATCCCTGTCCCTAAAAACAATAAACCCTCTAGCCTGAATGACTATCGTCCAGTTGCCCTCACATCCACGGTCATGAAGATATTTGAGAGACTGGTTAAAAACCACATCTGCTCCTTCATACCAGATACACTGGACCCTCTTCAGTTCGCCTATCGGCCAAACAGGTCTACTGAGGATGCCATCTCCCACGTTCTGCACTCCACCCTCACCCACATCGACAGCAACAATGGGAACTATGTAAGGCTGCTTTTCATCGATTACAGCTCAGCCTTTAACACTATAATTCCCAGCAAGTTAACCTCCAAACTCCTAAAACTTGGTCTGAACCCCCCACTCTGCTACTGGATTCTAGACTTTCTTTCACACAGACCCCAGGTAGTGAAAGTAGGCCGGTCCACCTCCAACTCCATCACCCTGAGCGTAGGAGCGCCACAGGGCTGCGTCCTGAGCCCCCTACTGTACTCTCTCTACACACATGACTGCGTGGCTACTCACAGCTCCACTTCTATTGTCAAGTTCGCTGACGATACAGTGGTTCTGGGCCTTATCTCCAACAACAACGAGAACGCATACATGGAAGAGGTTGAGAAACTGACATCTTGGTGCCAGGACAACTGTCTCTCTCTGAATGTGACCAAGACCAAAGAACTGATTGTGGACTTCAGAAAGAGACAACAGGCCTATACTCCTCTTATGATCAATGGGACCCCTGTGGAGAAGGTGAGCAGCTACAAGTACCTCGGTGTGAACATCTCTGAGGATCTTACTTGGTCTTCTTGTTCAAAGCGCTGATGCTTGCTTACAGAAGGCTCTGCACCTTCCTACCTCCACACACTGCTACAACGCTACGTCCCCACCAGAAGCCTGCGAGTCAAGCTATTTAGTCAGTGTGTCCGCGCTTGCGCGGAAGCGTTAGCGGAAGCGTTCAGCCTCCTTGTGTGAAGACCGACTTGGGTAAAGACCTGCGACTCTACCTGCGCGACTCCACCGAGCAAGGACACCGACAGGACACTTAAGTATCCCCCCCCCCCCCATTTTTCTTTGCTACCATACTCAACATGTGCTTTCAATATATTCCTGTTGTCACTCGTACACGCTCCACTATCACCCGTAGAAGGCAGCGCAACACTACTAACCTGCGTCCGATTTACTCCTCTCCTAACCAACCTCTATCTGTTTCTGTAGGCCTATGGAACTGTCAGTCAGCTGTTAACAAAGCTGACTTCATTCCAGCCTTTGCCACTAACTCTTTTCTCAATATCTTAGGCTTGACTGAGACATGGATTCGTCCAGAGGACTCCTCAACCGCCGCTGCTCTTTCTAACAACTACACCTTTACTCATACCCCTCGACAGTCAGGAAGAGGAGGGGGCACAGGTTTTCTCATTTCCAATAATTGGAAATACTTTGCTCACCCTGCTCTATACAGCAACTATTTGTTTGAATCACATGCCATTACAATTACATACCCTGTCAAAATTCATCTTGTTCTCATCTACCGCCCCCCAGGTCAATTGGGTACCTTTGTCGAGGAATTGGACATGCTGCTGTCCTCATTCCCAGACGATGGTAGTCCACTTGTACTACTGGGCGACTTCAACATTCACCTCGATAAACCTTATGCTTCTGACTTCCTCTCTCTCCTAGCTTCATTTGATTTCAGCCGACTCATCACTACAAGCACCCACAAATCTGGCAACCAATTGGACCTGATCTACACACGTAACTGTATCACTGACAACATTCTGGTCACACCTCTGCACGTCTCTGACCATTTCTGCATCACTTTCAATCTGCAACTTATTTGTGCACCACCAACCACTTCACATGTTTCCTTCAGAAGAAACCTGCGCTCTCTTTCCCCTTCTCATCTATCCTCTGTTGTGTTATCCTCCCTTCCCACACAAACACAGTTCTCATCTTTGGATGTAAATACTGCAACACACACGTTATGCTCCACTTTATCTACTTCTCTAGACAGTATCTGTCCTCTGGCATCCAGACCAGCTCAAGCAACTCCATCCAACCCCTGGATATCTGATGCGCTTCGTGATGACCGGACCAAACTCAGCAGCAGAAAGGAAATGGCGCAAATCACAAGACCCATCTGACCTAGGTTTGTACCAAGATCTGCTATCATCTTTTTCTGGGGGAGTCCATGCAGCTAAGTCCTCATACTTCCACGATAAGATCAACGGCGCTACAAACACACGCTCTCACTCTAAGACATTCAAAACGCTCTCTCTCCCCCTCCCCACCACCACACCACGTCTCTAAACTGCTGATCAATTCGCCAATTTCTTCACCGACAAGACATCTGCCATCAGGAGCCAGTTCTCTGCACCACCCACACAGGAACTCATCCCCTCCTCATCCACTATTCTTCTCTCTTCCTTCTCCCTTCTCACGGAGGCGGAAGTATCAAAACTTCTCCTCTCCACTCATCCCACCACCTGCCCTCTAGACCCCATCCCCTCACACCTTCTACAAGCCATCTCTCCCACTCTCTTACCAGCACTTACACACATTATTAACTCGTCTCTCCACTCTGGCACTTTTCCTACCACATTCAAGCAGGCTCGAGTAACCCCACTGCTTAAAAAACCCACGCTAAACACATCACTCATGGACAAATACAGACCTGTCTCTCTCCTACCATTCTTATCAAAAACACTTGAACGAGTTGTTTTCAACCAGGTGTCATCCTTCCTCACACAGAACAACCATCTGGATGTCAACCAATCTGGTTTCAAGAGCGGGCATTCCACAGAGACTGCGCTACTGTCCGTTACGGAATCCCTGCGAATTGCAAAGGCTGGTTCCAAATCATCTGTTCTCATTCTGCTGGATCTATCTGCTGCCTTCGACACCGTAAACCATCAAATTCTTCTGTCCACCCTCTCGTCACTGGGTATCTCAGGTTCTGCACTTCAGTGGTTTGAGTCCTATCTCACAGGTAGGTCTTTCAGAGTTGCCTGGGGAGGGGAGGTATCCAAACCTCATGAACTGATCACTGGGGTCCCTCAGGGTTCAGTTCTTGGTCCCCTCCTATTCTCCATTTATACTACATCACTGGGTCCCATCATACAGGCACATGGTTTCTCCTACCACTGCTATGCTGATGACACACAACTCTACCTGTCCTTCCAGCCAGATGATTCCACAGTAGCTGCACGGATCTCAAGCTGTCTGGCGGATATCTCCACCTGGATGGAAGAACACCACCTGCAGCTCAACCTGGCAAAGACTGAGCTTTTAGTCTTCCCTGCCACTCCTACCCTACAACACGACATCAACTTACAGCTTGGTACAACCACCATCACCCCATCTAAGTCGGCCAGAAATCTTGGAGTTATCTTCGATGACCAACTGACCTTCAGAGACCACATCTCAAAGACGGCGCGGTCATGCAGATTTGCACTACGCAACATCAGGAAAATCCGTCCCTTCCTGACTGAGCACGCAACACAACTGCTGGTCCAGGCCCTGGTCATTTCAAGGCTTGACTACTGCAATGCTCTTCTGGCTGGTCTGCCGTCAAGTGCAATCAAACCTCTTCAAATGATCCAGAACGCTGCTGCTCGTCTTGTCTTCAACGAGCCTAAGAGAGCCCACGTCACGCCCCTCTTCATCTCTCTGCACTGGCTACCCCTCGCTGCTCGCATCAAGTTCAAAGCGCTGATGCTTGCTTACAGATCCACCACAGGCTCTGCACACCTTCCTACCTCACAACACTGCTACACGCTACGTCCCCACCAGAAGCCTGCGATCACTAAAGGAGGCGTAGGCTTGTGGTACCGTCACAGAGAGGCACAAAATCACTCTCCAGATCATTCTCCTTCACTGCTCCCTGCTGGTGGAATGATCTCCCTACTTTCATCAGGAACGCAGAATCCCTGGCAATATTCAAGAGACAGCTGAAAACTCACCTCTTCCGTGAACACTTGATCCCCTCATAAAAAAAAAAAAAAAAAAAAAAAAACACCTTTCCTTCCCTTTTCCCTTCCTACTCTAGCTTATGGTACTGAGCAATGTATGGAACTTGTATTGTGAGCACTTCCTGTGTTATTTGCCAATTCATGAAGAATCGCTTGTTTGTTTTCCTCACTTGTAAGTCGCTTTGGATAAAAGCGTCTGCTAAATGACTAAAATGTAAATGTAAATGTCTTCTCACATTCACACACAGGTGAAAAAAGCGAGGCAAAGACTATACCATCTGCGACAGCTGAGGAAATTCAGGGTCTCTCCAACGATCCTAAAATCTTTCTATTCAGGGGCCATAGAAAGTGTTTTAACTCAGTGCATCACAGTGTGGTATGGAAACAGCTCCAGTCAAGACTGCAAAGCCCTTCAGAGAGTTGTGCGCTTAGCTGAGCGCATCTCTGGGTCCTCTCTCACACCTCTGCAAGACATTTATAACAAACGCTGCAAGAACAGAGCCAAGAAAATCATCAAGGACTCCAACCACCCATTCAATCGTCTCTTTAACCTGCTGCCATCTGGTAAGCGCTACCGCTGCTTGAGGACAAAAACTGAGAGACTGAGGAGAAGCTTCTTCCCCCAGGCCATCAGGCTTCTAAACTCGGTCTCGGTCTCTTAACTTCATCTGCACTCTGGACTTTATACCTGCACTCAGCACTGATGGCCTTTACTTACTTCAATGCTGCTACTTTTCAATATCAAGCACTCTTGCACTTCACACTGCTGCTGTAACTACCTTGTTACTATTGTTATTCATAGAATTTATTATATTATATATATTATATTATTAGTAATATTATTAGTAATTTTTATCTTACAGTACATTGTTTATATTGTTTATATTGTTTAAATTGTCAATTTATGTTTAGTAGTTTAATTTATGTTTAGTAGTTTAATTTATGTTAGTAGTTAATATTGCACTATCTTGGAGTTGACCTGATCTACATTTCACTACTGGCTGTATATCCATATATAACTGTGTACGTGACAAATAAAAATCTTGAAAATCTTGAAAATCTTGAAATCATACATACACACAATTCACATGTACAGTCGTGGCCAAAAGTTTTGAGAATTCCATAAATATTAGTTTTCAAAAAGTTTGCTGCTAAACTGCTTTTAGATCTTTGTTTGTTGTTTCTGTGATGTACTGAAATATAATTAGAAGCACTTCATGCATTTCAAAAGCTTTAATCGACAATTACATGACATTTATGCAAAGAGTCAGTATTTGCAGTGTTGGCATGCTCTCAATCAACTTCTGGACCAAATCCTGACTGATAGCAACCCATTCTTTCATAATCACTTCTTGTAGTTTGTCAGAATTAGTGGGTTTTTGTTTGTCCACCCGCCTCTTGAGGATTGACCACAAGTTCTCAATGGGATTAAGATCTGGGGAGTTTCCAGGCCATGGACCCAAAATTTCAACGTTCTGGTCCCCGAGCCACTTAATTATCACTTTTACCTTACTGCACGGTGCTCCATCGTGCTAGAAAATGCATTGTTCTTCATCAAACTGTTGTTGGATTGTTGGAAAGAAGTTGCTGTCGGAGGGTGTTTTGGTACCATTCTTTATTCATGGCTGTGTTTTTGGGCAGAATTGTGAGTGAGCCCACTCCCTTGGATGAGAAGCAACCCCACATATGAATGGTCTCAGGATGCTTTACTGTTGGCATGACACAGGACTGATGGTAGCGCTCACCTTTTCTTCTCCTGACAAGCCTTTTTCCAGATACCCCAAACAATCGGAAAGGGGCTTCATCGGAGAATATGACTTTGCCCCAGTCCTCAGCAGTCCATTCACGATACTTTCTGCAGAAGATCAATCTGTCCCTCATGTTTTTTTTTGGAGAGAAGTGGCTTCTTGACACCAGGCCATCTTCCAAAAGTCTTGGCCTCACTGTGCGTGCAGATGCGCTCACACCTGCCTGCTGCCATTCCTGAGCAAGCTCTGCACTGGTGGCATTCCGATCCCGCAGCTGAATCCTCTTTAGGAGACGATCCTGGCACTTGCTGGACTTTCTTGGACGCCCTGATGCCTTCTTTACAAGAATTGAACATCTTTCCTTGAAGTTGCTGATGATCCTATAAATTGTTGATTTAGGTGCAATCTTAGTAGCCACAATATCCTTGCCTGTGAAGCCATTTTTATGCAACGCAATATTGGCTGCACGCGTTTCTTTGCAGGTCACCATGGTTAACAATGGAGGAACTATGATTTCAAGCATAACCCTCCTTTTAACATGTCAAGTCTGCCATTCTAACCCAATCAGCCTGACATAATGATCTCCAGCCTTGTGCTCGTCAACATTCTCACCTGAGTTAACAAGACGATTACTGAAATGATCTCAGCAGGTCTTTTAATGACAGCAATGAAATGCAGTGGAAAGGTTTTTTTTGGGGATTAAGTAAATTTTTATGGCAAAGATGGACTATGCAATTCATCTGATCACTCTTCTTAACATTCTGGAGTATATGCAAATTGCTATTATAAAAACTTAAGCAGCAACTTTTCCAATTTCCAATATTTATGTAATTCTCAAAACTTTTGGCCATGACTGTACATGTAAAATGGTTAAAGGTAAAATGGGAATTGAGAGTGAAACCAGAAGTGGGAACAGGAAATGGAGCGATGGAGTAAAGTCAAAAACCAATATTCATTACAAAGCTCCTTACAATGCTCCTACAAAGCATTCCAATCTCTCCTTGCATTCTGCCTCAGAGATTGAAGAGTGTCCGAATATACGGTTGCCATAGAAAGTCCTAAGAGTTCGGTCCGATGGTGCTAAAGTTGCATTCGATGTCTTTTGCATTGAATAAAGGAACTATGACAAACTTTCATGGTTAGTTTATACTCAGTGGGGAAAGAGTCTTTTTCTCTCCTAGGTGTGCACATGGTGGGGGAAAGGTCTAAGCCTGCCAACCTGGTAGGCCAACAGACAGCACCCCGCAGATGCAAAGTTGGTCAGAGCAGGCAAGAAAAAGAGGGCGGAGACTGTGCACTGACTTTTAATCTCTGATGCTGGCCTCCTCCTCTGGGTCAGTGGGCCAATGATACTCATGTTTTCGAAAGGAAAATTTACGATCTTCTGCGTTCTAGCCGGATATTATCATGAGACTTTGGAGAGGATGTTTGAAAGAAGAACCTTTCAGATTCTTATAATACTAATGTATCACAGAGCAACATGTAACATAAATTGCCAAATGGGAAACAAACATTGGAGTCCATTGATACCAAACATGCTACCCATGTGATTTTAGTTAACCAGGCAGTAGTATGCAACTCTGAAACATTAATACAAAGGAGTTCAAAAGAGAGAATTAATGCATAGTCCAAAACCTATAAAAGGAAAATCATGAGAGGGAAAATTGGAAACACTTTTATACATTTCTCACGTGGTTATATATAGGATTATAAGGGTTTATTTGTCCTTCTCAACAAGAATTAGTCCCACGTCTCTGCTAATTCTTTCTGATCGCAAACCTTATCAGTCTTCCTGTGTCCTGTAACCAGTGTCTCTGTGAAAACTGAATTGGCTACAGTTTTCAGGGGATGATTCACAGACATTCATTGAGAGAGTTGAGATTGCTGGATTATTAATTTAATATGATGAATAATTAGGGTGTGTCTGATAAAAGCGAAACAGATTTTGTCGACCAGGAGGAAACCCACACCAACACCAGGAGATCATAGAAAGGCTAAATCAGGACTCAAACCAGTCGCGGACACAGATATTTAGTACCTGGAAACACTTTTAAAGGCCCAATGCCTTGAACTTTGAAATGCCTTGAAACGCACAGCATTATTCAAAGAGTTGACGTAATTTTCACTGAAACAGGAAGACAGGGCGGACATATCGAACATCTCCTCCCCTTTTATTAAAATTAGTTTAGTTTATCACAGCTCAGCCAGAGCCGTTGAGCTCAGTAGCCGCAGCTTCCTCTTAATTTAAAGGCTTCTCCTCCTAATATTCTCCATATCGCTTAAAATATAACATTCTGTGCAGAATTCAAATGGGTCCGATACATTTTCTGGTATGGACTGACTTATGATCCCCTCTGTGCTATCGTGTCTGGACTGGAGCAGACTGTGAGCTGAGGTTGGTTCACGTGACACTAACATGAAACCAGACTTCATTCATCCCAATTTAAAGCATATTTACACTTTCCGAATCGTTCACAATATGAAGTTTTATTTAACAAGGTTCGGGAGGAGGACGTTCAGGTAATCAATCAATAAGCTCGTAGGCCTCCCTCAGACAGCATGAGAAATATGCATAAATTACTGTATTTTATTTCATGTACGTGTGAACTCGTGAAGCCCTGTATAGTGCACTATGTGCCATTCACCATGTAGAAAATTGTAATTGTGTGAAGAAGTG
The DNA here is from genome assembly GCA_037194245.1 of Opsariichthys bidens. Classification (NCBI taxonomy): domain Eukaryota; kingdom Metazoa; phylum Chordata; class Actinopteri; order Cypriniformes; family Xenocyprididae; genus Opsariichthys; species Opsariichthys bidens. Next base: position 270,419 of record CM074308.1, on the reverse strand, counting down.
ACAGATTTTAGTCACAGCTTCAGTGTCAGTTTATGATGAATGTCTATTTATAATGTAAGCTGAAGTGTAGGCTGATCAAAATCCTTGATCCATGTTGGACGGAAGACTGTAAGATTTGAATGCTTATATCTGCTATTTGTAAAGTATGTTGAATAACATATTTTACACATACAGCACTTTCAAATATCATGATTATAGTCATGTGAGTCATTCCAACCTTTATTACCAAGTCAAAGGCCTCAAACTAATAAATGAAAGGCAAAAAATGTGAACGCAGCAATATTGTCTGATACACCCAAAACAATATGAACATAGTGGTTGTAAAATATGTTGGTCTTCTGCACTTACTGTTCAGTGACCCCAAACAGATAAAACCAGTTCAAATATCTGAATGTCTCTGCATTCATGGCCCATGACATCATGAGCTGAAGGGTCACACGCATCTCTCCAGAGCAGTAAACACAGCAATGTAGCACACAGAGCTCATGTGCTATCTTCTGCTGAAGCGTTGGCGTTCACTCCAGTATCCCTTCTGTTTGCTCAGCATCTACAGCTTTTCTGTGTAGGAGAGAAAACAAATCTGGTTTAAAAGGAGCCAAGTTCTTAAGGCGAGGCCACATTTACCGTTACTCGCCAAAATGTCCCTTTCAAAATCATTCCAAAGTTCCAATCCTTTTTTTTGCAGGTGTTTGCAAGTTCCCCATTCAGATTTTTGGGCAGTTTCTCCCATTCTTCTTTGCAGGACTTCACAAGCTCCATCAGGTTGGATGGGGAGCATCTGTGCACAGCCATTTTCAGATCTCTCCAGAGATGTTCAATCGGGTTCAAGTCTGGGCTCTGGCTGGGCCACTCAAGGACATTCACAGAGTTGTCCCGTAGCCACTGCTTGGCAGTGTACTTAGGGTTGTTGTCCTATTTGAAGATGAACCTTTGTCCCAGTCTGAGGTCCAGAACGCTCTGGAGCAGGTTTTCATCAAATATTTCTCTATATATTTCTGCATTCATCTTTCCCTCAATCCTGATTAGTCTCCCAGTTCCTGCTGCTGAAAAACATCTCCACAGGATGATGCTACCACCACCATGCTTCACTGTAGGGATGGTATTGGCCAATTGATGAGCAGTGCCTGGTTTCCTCCAGACATGACGCTTGCTAATAAGGCCAAATCATTCAATCTTTGTTTCATCAGACCAGAAAATTTAGTTTCTCATGGTCTGAGAGTGCCTTTTTGCAAACTCCATGCGAACTGTCATGTGCCTTTTACTGAGGAGTTGCTTTCATCTGGCCATTCTGCCATACAGGCCTGATTGGTGGAGTGCTGCAGAGATAGTTGTTCTTCTGAAAGGTTCTCCTCTCTCCACAGAGAAACTCTGGAGCTTTGTCCATGTTCTTGGTCACCTCCTTGACTAAGGCACTTCTTCTGCGATTGCTCAGTTTGGCCTGGAGGCCTGCTCTAGGAAGTTTCCTAGTGGTTCCAAACTTCTTCTATTTATGGATGATGGAGGCCATTGTGTTCAATGGGACCTTCAATGCTGCAGACATTTTTCTGTACCCTTCCCCAGATCTGTGCTTCGATACAATTCTGTCTCGCAGGTCTACAGACAATTCCTTGGACTTCATGGCTTGGTTTGTGTTCTGACATGCACTGTTAACTGTGGAACCTTATATTGACAGTTGAGTGTCTTTCCAAATCATGTCCAACCAACCGAATGTACCCACAGGTCAATTTATAGATACATTTCAAGGATGATCAGTGGAAACAGGATGCACCTGAGCTCAATTTTGAGTGTCATGGCAAAGGCTGTGAATACTTATGTACAAGTGATTTTTTTTCATTTTTTAGTTTTATTAAATTTGCAAAGATTTCAAATAAACTTCTTTCACATTGTAATTATGGGGTATTGTTTGTAGAATTTTGAGGAAAATAATGAATTTAATAAATTTTGGCTGAAACATAACAAAATGTGGAAAAAGAGAAGCTGTGTAGATACACACACAGGTGCATCTCAAATCAGAATATCAGAATTTCAGTAATTCAACTCAAATTGTGAAACTTGTGTATAAATAAATTCAATGCACACAGACTGAAGTAGTTTGAGTCTTTGGTTCTTTTAATTGGGATTACTTTGGCTCACATTTAACAAAAACCCTCCAATTCACTCTCTCAACAAATTAGAATACTTCATAGACCAAAATCAAAATTTTTTTAATGAATTGTTGGCCTTCTGGAAAGCATGTTCATTTACTTTATATGTACTTAATACTCGGTGGGGGCTCCTTTTGCTTTAATTACTGCCTCATCTGCATTTTTTTGGTCTCTTGTTTCTCATTTTCCTCTTGACAATACCCCATAGATTCTCTATGGGCTTCAGGTCTGGTGAGTTTGCTGGCCATTCAAGCACACTAACACCATGGTCATTTAACCAACTTTTGGTGTGGGCAGGTGCCAAATCCTGCTGGAAAATTTAATTAGCATCTTCAAAAAGCTGGTCAGCAGAAGGAAGCATGAAGTGCTCCAAAATTTCTTGGTAAATGGGTGCAGTGACTTTGGTTTTCAAAAAACACAATGGACCAACACCAGAAGATGACGATGCACCCCAAATCATCAAAGACTTTGGAAACTTCACTGGACTTCAAGCAACTTTGGTCTATGAGCTTCTCCACCCAAATCATCACAATTAAAAGAACCAAAAACTTAAACTACTTCAATCTGTGTGCACTGAATTTATTTAACACACAGGTTTTCCAATTTGAGTTGAATTACTGAAGTAAATGAACTTTTCCATGACATTTTTATTTATTGAGATGCACCTCTCTCTCTCTCTCTCTCTCTCTCTCTCTCTCTCTTTATATATATATATATATATATATATACACACACACTACCATTCAAAAGTTTGGAATCTGTAAAATTTGTATGTTTTTTAAATTAAGTTTTAATTAAATAATAACAATAAGGCTGCATTTATTTTATTAAAATAGAGTAAAAACAGTAATATAGTCAAATATTATTCCAATTTAAAATAACTATTTTTTCTATTTGAATATATTTTACAAAGTAATTTATTCTTGTGATGGCAAAGACTGTGATGGGGTAGTCATGGCCTAATGGTGAGGGAGTTGGGCTTGTAATGTGAAGGTTGCCAGTTCGATTCCCACGCCGGCAGGAATTGAAGGTGGGGATTGTGAATAAACAACACTCTCTCCACCTTTGATACCATGACTAAAGTGCCCTTGAGCAACCTAACCCCTAATTGTTCCCCGGGCGCTGTCGCAATAGCTGCCCACTGCTCCGGGTGTGTGTTCACTGTGTGTGTGTTCACTACTCACTGCTGTGTGTGTGCACTTGGGATGGGTTAAATGCAGAGCACCAATTTCGAGTATGGGTCACCATACTTGACAATACGTCACGACTTTCACTTTCAAAGCTGAATTTTGAGCATCATTAGTCCAGTCTTCATTTTCACATGATCCTTTGGAAATCTAATACTTTTATTCAGCAAGAATGCATTAAATCGATCAAAAGCGAAAGTAAAGACATTTATAATGTCACAAAAGATTATATTTCAAATAAACGCTGTTCTTTTGAACTTTCTATTCGTCAAAGAAAAAAATATATTAAAAATAATAATATCAAATATTTTCAAATAGAAAACAATTACTTTAAGTTGTAATAATATTTTTTGCAATATTACTGTTTGCACTGTATTTTTAATTAAATAAATGCAGTCTTGGAGTCTTGATGAGCAGAAGAAACTTCTTTTAAAAACATTAAAAATCTTATATATATCTTATATATATGTGTACTATATATATGTATATATAGTAATTGGTAGTGTTCTATGGAAGCTTTTTTCTGCCACTGAATAAAAAATAAAAAGATAATTGTTTTATCTCACAATTCTTTTTTTATCACAATTCCTATCTCTTATCGTGAGTTCACAATTGCAAAATATAAATTAACAATTGCTAGAAAAATGTAGAATTTTGAGGAAAAAAAGTCAGAATTGCAAGATGTAATCTCACAATTGTGAGAAAAAAATTGAGATATAAAAAGATGCAATTATATTTTAATTTGTTTTATCCCTCTGCGGAAGCAAGCTTCCATAGTTTTCTTACTAATCTACTTAAGGATTTCTTAAGATTTTATTCCCATTGTGATATCAGGACTGTTATATTAGTATAAAATTTAATTCCTTAAAATGGATTAATGGATTTTAATATAGTAATTTAAAATATGTTCATTACAGATGAGGTGAATTTAAGTCGTTGCTTGAACTGCATTAATATTGTTTTTTAGGGCCCGAGCGCCAAAGTGCAAGGACCCTTTTGGAATTGCTCTGTTTATTAGGGCCCAAGCACCAAAGTACGAGGACCCAATTCGATTTCTTCGATTTATTATTAGGGCCCAAGCCCAAAGGGCGAAGGCCCTATTGTTTTCTTTAGGATTATTATTGGGGCCCAAGCCCAAAGGGCGATGGCCCTATTGTTTTTCTAAGGATTATTATTATTAGGGCCCAAGCCACTGAGGCGCAGGGCCCCATTGTTCTTCTAAGGATTATTATTATTATTTATTATTATTATTATTATTATTATTATTATTATTATTATTATTATTATTAGGCCCCAAGCCCAAAGGGCGAAGGCCATATTGTTTTTCTTAGGATTATTACACTGTTAACAATTTTCCTGTATTTTTACAGTACAGTCCTGGCAGCACGGTTGCCAGCAATTTACTGTATTTTCTTATACAGTAAACGTACTGTAATTTAATTTACAGTGCACAAGAAGAGTGCTGTAATTCTACAAAACAGTATTTTACTGTATTTTTACAGCATTTTCTAATTTTAGTCTGCTTCTGCTGTAATTAATACAGTATTGTACTGTAATATCTATATTGATCCATTACTGTAAAATATTACTATAATATTCAAAATAATTACTAATAATGTTAATATTATAATTATAAATGTAGTTATTACAATATATACATTTATAGGACATAATATTATAATGCTATGTCAGAATACCTGCAAATCAAAAGGCAATCCAATCAATGTTCTTGTCAAAATTGTTTTATTCAATCAATTAAACTATTAAAACCATTTTATTTACATGTTCATGTGAATCAGCAATTTACAGGTATTAAGGACTGTTAAATGGATGGTTGACCCCAAAATTAAAATTCTGTCATCATTTACTCACCGTCAAACAGTTCCAAACCTGTATAAATTTCTTCCTTCTGCTGAACACAAGATATTTTAAAGAATGCTGGTAACCAGACGATAGTTGACTGTAGACATTGACTTACATAGTAGGGAAAAAATATCAACTGTCTGGTTACAAACATTCTTTAAAATATCTTATTTTTTGTGTTCAGCAGAAGAAAGAAACTTGTACAGGTTTGGAATAACTTGAAGGCGAGTAGATAACAGAATTTGTATTTTTGGGTCAGCCATCCCTTTAAGTGTGCCCAAATCTCTAAATAAAACTAAAAAACATATGAGAAATGATAACTTGAGGATTGGGTTGGGTAAAAGAATGACAAGTGAGCAACAACAACTAAGAATAAAAACAAGTCTCCCACTAACGGTGGGTGCAGGCTTCAGTTTGAAGTTTTCCATTCAAACTCCATCAAGGACCGAATAAAACTATTGGCATGTGGTTTGATGGCCGTCACCTTCCTCTGCTCCACCCTCTTGGTCCTCTTTCTGACTCCCTGTCTGGCAGTACACTTCTTCTGTCTGGCATTTCCATCGTCAGGGTTGACCAGGAACCTGCAATACCATACCAGTCAATTAATATACTTTTCATTTTTGGGTGAACTAACCTTTTAAAACATTGTATTAAAATGGCTAATACTTACAGAAAACTCATTCCCAGGCTGCAAAGATAACTCTGTAGAGCTGTAAGAAATGAAAATACATTTAATTCAGTTATGTGTTGCTTGTTGAGGTCGTATAAACTACACATCACTGTATTTCATACACTCCACCCACACATCTATAGTAAAAAAATGATAAGTTTCTGCTTCTAAAAATTCTAACTTACTTTTTTTGGCATGCATCGGTCTTTGTTAAGTAATAGATAATTATTAACTATGATAACGGTCATTTATACCTTTATTCATATTTTTAATTAATCAATATTTGTCATTACAATCACACTGGTTATTCCGTCTAAGTTAAATCAAACGGAATAAAATGCGAAACTGGTACCAATAGCCAATCTCTCTGAGCCCAAATCACCCGTTTACGCTGCAAAGGAAAGTATATTAACCTTGTTTTTTTTAGGTGTTTGAGAACAGTCAATGTTCGTCTATTATAATCAGTTTATATCAGCTTTTGCTGACAGAGTCGGATCGAACATTATGGAAAGGATCCGCAGAGAGATAGACATTTTTGTTATCATCTGATCCTTCAAACCTAACGTTACCAGACTCCATTAGCAAACGCAGTAAATTTACTTTGCAGACCATCATAAAAAATATATTCAAACTCGACAGAAACAAAATAAAACTCACACAAACCATCTTGAATGAATCTTTTCACCGTTTTAACAATCACCAGGTCTGGTTTGGTCGAAATAAACGAGTAATTCACCGAGTTTTGATTTTGAGTTTGAATTGAAAATGTCGGAACAAGCGGGAAACAGTGAATAAAACAAATAAAAGTTTACTTCCACTGTCATTTCACACTAAAAGCTACATACACTATAGTGTAAAATACTAAAACCTAATTATAAAATTTAAAATGAACTTACCAAACTTCCAGATATCCACCAAGTGAAACGTCTAGCTATCCGTGAGTGAGCTGCTGCAGTTGTGCTCTGACATCAGTGAGGGGGCGCTGTTTACAGCAATGCTGTATTACAGTTTTTCTCAATTGCTAAAACACTAAACCCTATTGTCTGAACCAAATGCTCCGTTGCCTGAACCCACTGATTGAATCAATCACTCTTTTGGCAAAACCATAAGCACTTTTCACCTGTTTAGACACAACTTGCCAACACATTTTCATTGTGATGCACCCGTGCTGCATAATGGTGAGCACAGGTGACAAAAGTCAAACACAATTAAAGCACACATGTCACCACTTGAACACAACAACTCAAAATTGATCACACTTGTGGCTAATGATGTGAAGGAACATATAAAGTAAGCCAGTTCAGAGAGCACTGGTTTGTGAGGCCCTACAATGGATAGAAATCTGAGAGGAAGAGCTCGTGTGAGAGGTGGTCAGCGAAGACCAAGAACAATAATATCTGATGAAATCAGAGCTACTGTGATTGACCATGTTCTTGTCCATAGTATGAGCATGAGGGAGGCTGGACAAAGGGTACAACCAAACATCAGTAGATTCACTGTGTCCACCATAATCCGAAGATTTAGAGAAGAGAACAGGTAATTACCTTTTTTTGACATTATAGTACAGTATGTAAATGTTGACAGCAATTACTGTATGACATACTATATACTGTACCACAGTTTACTGTAAGTAAATATATGTTTCAGTACATCACTGTACCAATATACTGTAGTATTGTAATGGAGGGTTGGTCTAACTGTTTGTAGGCCTAGTATTCCATGTATATTTTTTGTAACTCCATGTTCTCTTTTTGTAGAATTGAAAGACTGCCACATGGGGTGGGAGGACAGGTATGTTCTCCCCACACCAAGAGACCCTAATTGTTGATTTGGTCCGTGAGAACAATGCCATTAAACTGAATGAAATTCAGCAGAAGATCATTGAGGACCATGTAAATTTTGAGGGTATCAACAGTGTCAGCCTCTCTACTGTTGTGTTGATTACTCTATAAGTAGTGATTTACTGTAGTGGCCTAAATCACTTTTTCCGTATCACTTACAAAATTATATCTATATCTACAGAGGGTTTTTCAGCTGGATGCAATGGAAAGACCCCATGAATACATTAACATGGATGAAGCTGGGTTTAATCTCACCAAAAGGAGATGGAGAGGCCGTAATGTGATTGGCCATCGGGCCATTGTTGGTGTTCCTGGGCAGCGTGGTGGCAATGTCACATTATGTGCTGCCATCAGCAATCATGGGGTTGTCCACCATCATGCCAACCTGGGGCCCTACAACACTCACCAGCTCCTCCTTTTCCTCAATCACATGCGAGATGCTCTGTTAGGGCAGCAGGATGAGCATCCCATTTATGTTGTTGTTTGGGACAATGTGACTTTTCACAGAGCCCTCCAGGTTAGAGAGTGGTTCAATATGAACCACGGTTTTATCAATCTTTGCCTTCCACCGTACTCCCCTTTCCTAAACCCCATTGAGGAATTCTTCTCCTCATGGTGGTGGAAGGTATATGAAAGCCAACCTTACACCAGGGTAAATCTCCTGCAAGCCATGGGTCTTGCCTGTGGTGACATAGGTGTGGAGGCATGCCAAGCCTGGATACGGCATGCCAGGGGGTTTTTCCCCCGTTGCCTGGCCAGACAAAATGTGGCCTGTGATGTGGATGAAGTCCTGTGGCCTGACCCAGTACGGAGACATGATGCTGTGGCTGAGTAATGCACTTATTTGTATATTTTTGTACTTTATTTTTACATGGGCTTACTGTACACAAGTGGCAAATGCATAAGATTTCTGTTATGTCTTTTTGTACAAGTGCTAAATGCACAGGTTTTTTTGGTTTTGCAACATGCATAGCCTTCAGTGAACAATAAACATTTATTTCTCCAGCTTCATGTCCTGAGTATTGTGTTTTCTATTTTTCTACGTAGTGTTTAGTGACTGTTCAGTAGTGTTTTTAATTTTGATTGACTCGGGGCACGATTTGACAACATAGTTCAGTTTTGAGCACAGATTGAACTGTTTTGAGGTGAAAGTTTGGTTTTGCAAGAGGAGTCTGAGGTTTTGTGAATGTAGCTTGAAAATTGGGTTTTGTGTTCACAGTTTAGAGAAAAGGAGAGCAGCTTTCAAGAAATGTGTCTTAGCAATCGAGAAAAACTGTATTACATGGCATATCACAGCCAAGTTACAGCTAGGTTACAGCAACAACTAAAATGTACTGTGAAATGTTCCCGCTCAAACAAAATTACCCAGAATGCAATGCAAATTACAGTATTGTACTGTATTATAAAAATACAGTATTGTACTGTTGGTTTTTACAGTAATGTGCTGCTAAATCTACAGCAACATTTAACAGTTTACGGCCCAAGCCCAAAGGGCGAAGGCCCTATTGTTTTCTTTACAATTATTAGGGCCCAAGCCACTGGGGCGCAGGGCCCTTTTGTTCTTTTAAGGATTATTATTAAGGCCCAAGCCCAAAGGGCGAAGACCCAATTGTTTTCTTTAGAATTATTAGGGCCCAACCCATACGGTAATTTTTTTTTTTTTTCTGGCCGTAATCTATTTTAAATAAATGGTAAATATATGTGTAAACTGTGTGAAAGTTGTGAAATATATTTTTGAAAATGAAAGTATATTTTGTTTCGACCCTCATATACTTAAAATATATTTAAAAATATATTTCAGGGGCAAGAAAATACATTTATATTTAAAAAATGTATTTCAGGGCGCAAGAAAATACATTTCCAATCTTACAGTCGACAATGCAAATGTGGGTGAAAGAAAGCCTTGTGATCAAAACTATGTTCTATTAAATGTTAGGAGAATTTTAAACATGTGTAGGCTTAAAAAACACACGAATTTCCACATATTTCCTACATTGACGACTTTATTTCACATGATCTTCCCAAAAAATAGTGATCATGGCAGGAAAAATTGTCAAATGGGTTATCCCTTACAATTGTGTATTTTAATCTATTATTAATTCATTTGCTAATTAATTTATTTATTTATTTTTAAAGTAATGTCAGTGTATAGCGTTTAAATGCACTTCAAATAAAAATAAATAATTTAATAATATCGCTAGATGTAAGATTTTTATAACTGTGATGTAATTTGAATTGGAGCAGCACTAACATACTTTTGGAGTACTGCGCATGCGCGTCATTTAACGATCAACTGGGACTTCTCGGAGGTAAGAAGGTAAGAGCTATAACTTTATTTTTATTCATCATTTTTTACACATTGGTAAATGCCACTTTGGATGTATACTGTTTTGTGTTGTCAAGGTTGTTTTTTTTAACTTCATTTATCAATTTAATGCCCTGTTGTGTCATTTGCTCACATGAGGAGATGACGCAGATTTGTAAATTAAATTAACGTTAGTTGTTTTTAATCTGTTTACTTGGCGAAAACCAACGTTACACACAAACTATGTTTAATATTATTTTAAACTTCAGCTGTAGAGTGTTTGGGAGCCCGTTCCTCTTACTGTTGTTTATCGATGTTCGTGATCCTGTGACTGATGGGCCTGTAAGTTTTTGCTGAATTTAAATGTTAAAGATAAACTTGTTAATTTGGCACACGTTATTCGCGCCTGACTAGTTCAGGCATATTATTTGGCATTAATGGTATTTCATTCTCTCAAATTTTATAGAATTTTTTTTAAATATAGTTTAGGTTACTATATAATACTCTAGTTTTTGTTCACTTTACTGCTGAATAACAAGCTGTATTCATTGAACCAGTTGAGCCTAAAAAATCTACTTTTTATTTTCTGTAGCTGAAGCAGAGACAGTTTGTGCAACAACAATAAGGTGAGAATGATCATGAGACACTTAGTAAGAAGTAAAATATATATTTTTATTATTATTATTTAATTATTTTGTTTAATTTATGAATTGCACTTCTGTCTTTGTTAATATCTATCTCTGTTTCTGCCTGTCTGGAAGAGCTGCGGGTCCAAACCCATCTGTCAAGACACTTCTTTGTCCACAAGCCATCCAACCATTGTGCTGGAGAGCCTCGGACCACAAGTCACAAGTACAGTATAATGTTTATAGTCATGTCATCATAATTTCTGTAGCACTTTACACTAAACAGGTGTACGGTAATAAACAGTAAAGAAACAGAATTCTGTTGTAGAAATTCAAAAGTTGTATTTAAATATAAAGACCAAATAAAATAATTATTTGGGGTTTTTTTGCAAAGAAAAATAAAGTTTTTGTGTTTCTGATAATAGAAAAAAGGATTCTCCACCATATGACTTTTCAAATGATGGTTTTTAGACAAATACTAATATTTTAAAGTCTGAGCTTTCAAATACTCCTCAAGCCTCAAGCCTCAAACACAAATCACAAATTACAATATGCTGACTTTGAGTCCATATTTGTTGTCTAACACATTTAACATAAAAGTATTTTCCTCAAACACACCCATTGTTTCACTTCAGAAGACATTGATTCATCAACTGGATTCATATGGATTACCATCATGTTCACTTTGTTTGGTTTTTGATTGTCTTGCGTGAACTCACAGAGATAGAGATTTAAAAAAAATGATCAGTTTTCCACAGGAAAAAAATGTCAATCATCTGGAACAGCATGAGTGTAAATAAATGAGATAATTTCTGCTTTGGGGTGGATTATCCTTTTAAGTTAAGTTATCTTAAATGAATTCCACTATCCCTTCTTTTGTAACTGTGAAAATGCAATGCAGAATTGTAAAAAAAAAAGCCAAATTCATCCTCTCCTCTGTCATCTGTTTCTTTACTGTACTGTCCTAAAATATGCCCATTAAATATTTTTTAAAATCTAGTATACCTGTAATTGTTTTAGTTCCAATGTAAACAAAAATATCAGCAACAATCCAAAACTATTCAGTAGACAAAGTGTACGTCCTCTGAACCTCTACAGATGTTCAGGTATTGTGTTTTGTCTTTGTAGGAGCAAAGAGCAAAACTGACAGGAGAGAGAAGTGAAACCGACAAGGAAACCATGACAGCCATATACGGTAAGTCAATACTTGGTGAAAAGAAAATTTAAAAATTAAAATAAAGAAAAAGTTAAAATAATAATAGATTTTTATCTTGCAGTCAAGAAGAGGTTTCCAATTGTGTCCAAAGCGCCTTTGAGGATTTGAACTGGTGAAACTGAGACTTCTTGAAAGCAAAAAAGTTACATTTGTACACATTAAGTATGTTCCATGCTGATTTTTGTTCAAATGTTCAGATGTTATAGACCACAAAATAAAAGTTTTTCTTCAAATGTGACATGTGAATGTATTTTTTTTAATTGAAATATATGTAGGGCAAAATATATTTCCAATGGCCAAAAAATATATTTTTAGACAACATATATAAATATATTTGAAAATATATATTTTTTTAAAAATATACCAAAAATGGCCAAAAAATACATTTTTTCGAATATATATTTATGTAAATATATTTGAAAATATAGTTTAGCAAATATATTTTTTGGCCAATATTTGTGTATTTTAAAATATATTTTTTTACCGTATGGGAAGCCACTGAGGCGCAGGACCCTATTGTTCTTCTAAGGATTATTAGGGACCAAGCCACTGGAGTGCAGCGCCCAATTGTTCTTCTAAGGATTATTATTAGGGCCCAAGCACAAAGAGCGAAGGCCCTATTGTTTTCTTTAGAATTATTATTATTAGGGCCTAAGCCACTGAGGTGCATGGCCCTCTTGTACTTCTAAGGATTATTAGGGCCCAAAGGGCAAAGGTCCTATTGTTTTCCTTAGGATTATTATTGTTATTAGGGCCCAAGCCCCATGCTTCAAATTGCATGAAACTCAACACACACGTCAGGATGGTCATCCAGTAGACATGGGCAAAGCCTTAAAAAACGGGCATGGAGGAGGGGCTCTATAGGGCCATCTTTTGACAAAAGTTGGAGGGTTAGTTTAACCTACAGCCACCAAACTCAGTACACATATTGTGCTCATTAAGCCGGACAACTTTCTAATTCATAGTCATTACCTCCGACCAACAGGAAGTCAGATATTTTGGTTTGAATGTGGATATTTTGAATAATCAAGCTCTGAAGTTTTAGCTATTCCTCTTAGGGTGTTCATGCTATTGCCAGCAAACTTTCTGAACATGATGACAACATACTGAAAATGCCAAATTGCGAACGATTATAGTACGTTTCAAATGGTGTTGCCATGGTGAAGGTTTAAATTAAGAAAAAAAAATATTGTCATATTTGAATGATTACAGAATGAGCACTAGGGCACTATCTTTAACCTGGGTTGAAAAGACAAGACATTGTTAATAGACATTGTTTTAACAATACTTTAAAAAAAGAATGTTTCTCATATCTTGTAAAGCCATTGTTTGACTTAAATTAAATTAAGATTGTGTGTTTGGTAATGAACCTGGATGAATTTAAAATGAAAATACAATTTTCAAATCAATATATTTTTTTCTTTAATATGTTGTATTTTGAGATGACACTCAATGATAATTTATGATACTAAACAATATTCTCCTCTGAATTATACACTGTTTATTTCGATATACAATAACACTAACATTGAATAAGAAATTAAAAAGTTTTTTTTTTAAATCAATGTAGTATGTTTAACTTAAAAATAAGCACAATAACGATCTGATTATGGACAAGAAATAAAAAAAATTAATTTAATAATAATCAAAAAGTGGCACTATAGGGTTATTTTTAAACAAGGTTATATATAATTCTGAACAGATTTGAAGTGCAATGATTTGTATTATAATCAATGTTTTCCCATACTCTAAAGGCATGTATATTTAGTTTTCAAAGGCTACTTTTTATCATGCTTAGATTTAAATTTTTGTTTAAAATGTTGTTAGGGTTAGGTATTATTAGGTAATATTGTAATAATGCAAATATTATAAATGAACACATTTTAATTTATTATTTAATTTCAAGAAGTATGTGTAAATTAAAATTAGGCAGACAATTGTTCTTTGGTTTTCTCTGTCTCACTGTACTTACCATCCCCCATTCCCTAAGTCTCACTCTTTCTGTCTGTTCATTGATCAGTTATTTAAACCTTTGGGTTGTCTTTAAACAAGGTTAGATAAAATTCTGAACAGCTTTAAGTACAATAATTTGTATTATTTTCAATGTTTTTCCCATACTTTATTGGCATGTGTATTTAGTTATCAAACTCTTGAAACTTTGCACACACATTGGAACCTGCAACCATTAGGACATCACAGAGGCTGGGACCCGGGCGTGGCATGGGGGCTCAACAGCGTCCCTTTGAATGGGGTCCGAAAACTTGGTCCATATAGTTGTACGATATCTATCTATCTATCTATCTATCTATCTATCTATCTATCTATCTATCTATCTATCTATCATTCTATCTATCTATCTATCTATCATTCTATCTATATATCTATCAATCTATCTATCATCTGACTATATCTATCAATCTATCTATTATCTGACTATATCTATCATCTGACGATGTCTTATCTATCAATCTATCTATCATCTGACTATATCTATCTATCATCTGACTATATCTATCTATCTATCTATCTATCTATCTATCTATCTATCTATCTATCTATCTATCTATCTATCTATCTATCTATCTATCTATCTATCTATCTATCATTCGACCACATCTATCTATCTATCTAGCTAGCTATCTCTCTATCATCTGACTATATCAATCTATATCTATCTGTCTATCATCTGAGTATTTCTATCTATCTATCTATCTATCTATCTATCTATCTATCTATCTATCTATCTATCTATCTATCTATCTATCTATCTATCTATCTATCTATCATCTGAATATCTATCTACAGGGAGTGCAGAATTATTAGGCAAGTTGTATTTTTGAGGATTAATTTTATTATTGAGCAACAACCATGTTCTCAATGAACACAAAAAACTCATTCATATCAAAGCTGAATATTTTTGGAAGTTTTAGTTTTTAGTTTTTAGTTTTAGCTATTTTAGGGGGATATCTGTGTGTGCAGGTGACTATTACTGTGCATAATTATTAGGCACCTTAACAAAAAACAAATTTATACCCATTTCAATTATTTATTTTTACCAGTGAAACCAATATAACATCTCAACATTCACAAATATACATTTCTGACATTCAAAAACCAAACAAAAACAAATCAGTGACCAATATAGCTACCTTTCTTTGCAAGGACACTCAAAAGCCTGCCATCCATGGATTCTGTCAGTGTTTTGATCTGTTCACCATCAACATTGCGTGCAGCAGCAACCACAGCCTCCCAGACACTGTTCAGAGAGGTGTACTGTTTTCCCTCCTTGTAAATCGCACATTTGATGATGGACCACAGGTTCTCAATGGGGTTCAGATCAGGTGAACAAGGAGGCCATATCATTAGATTTTCCTCTTTTATACCCTATCACATCTATCTATCTATCTATCTATCTATCTATCTATCTATCTATCTATCTATCTATCTATCTATCTATCTATCTATCTATCTATCTATCTGTCTGTCTGAGAGCAAAGCCTTTGTGAAGCTAAATTGCAAAGATCTAGAGTTTTCATCACAGGGCGTGTCCCTGGCGGCCTGACAAAGTTCGATGTTTCGCCATGAAACAGGAAGTTGCTGTAGTTCAGGCAAACAATACCCGATCTGCCCCAAACTTCACACGCTTGATAAGAGTCCTGTTCTGAACAGATGTCCATGCCCATATTCAGCTAAAGTCACAGCACCACTTGCTGGCAACAGGAAGTGACTGTTTAACACTGTCATGGACTCCTAAAAGCATATTAAAATGGGCCAGTAAGTAGTAAACTAACATGCCAGAAAAATGTTAGCAAAACACTTTGCTAAATGCTAAAGCCTGAACACATCTACAAAGCAATATTAAGATATGGTCAAAATGCCACCTGTCTGCAGCAGGAAGTAAGGCACTTTGAAATGACTTTACCATCGTTCTCCAGTATTTACTGTTACGTGTGCTTCGCCCACTGTTCGCTGTATTCCTAAGGCCTACGGTTGGCGGTGAGCCCGGGTGTGAGGACCCTTTCATTGCTGCTTTTAGCTTTAATTTTTTTTGTTTTTTTCAACTTTTTTTAGAGGAATACTCCATTTAGAGTCTTGTGGGTGGTTGCACTGGCGTATTTGTACATATTCGTGGGGTTAGTTCACCCAAAAATGAAAACGATGTCAATAATTACTCACCCTCATGTTGTTCCACATCCAGTAAGACCTTAATTCATCTTCAGAACACAAATTAAGATATTTTTGATGAAATCCGAGAGTTATATGACTCGTCAGCAATATAATCAACACTTTCAAGGTCCAGAAAGGTTCTAAGCGACGAGAATACTTTTTGTGCGCAAAACAAAACAAAAATAATGACTTTATTCAACAATATCTTCTCTTCTGTGTCATTTTCATGTGTTGTTTACGTCCAGCGGTTCCAGGTTCTACATCAGAATGCTGACTCATTTTCGGCTGGCTCCTGCGTCAGCATCACATGCCTGCATTGTGTCAACATGTCATATTGCTTTGCACAACCTGCAAGCTCTAAAAGCAGATGATGCTTGTTGCTCTTTCTGAATGACCCAATTTATTTTAATCTCTTTTTGTTGGTGCATGACATCCATAGTCATTTGTCTTTCTCTGTCTCCAGCATACATTGAGGATCTTGCCCGGAGCGTGGAGCAGAGCAGGCGTCTTATTATTGTGTTGACCCCCGAGTTTGTGGCCCGTCGTGGTTGGAGCATCTACCAGTTTGAGCCACGGCTACACAGCATGCTGGTGACGGGCGAAATCAAGGTGATTATGATTGAATGCTTAGACCTCCGCAACGTCATCAACTACCAAGAAGTAGAAGATCTCAAACACACCATTCGAGTGCTGTCGCTCATTAAGTGGCACGGTCCCAAAAGCAATCAGCTGAAGTCCAAGTTTTGGAAGCAGGTCCAGTATGAGATGCCAGCTAAGAAAAAAGAGACCATGTCACACCGGCAAGTCATGGACTCGGGCGAGCAAGGGCTCTTTGGCGATCTGCAGGCCGTATCTACGGTTGCCATGACTGCGACCTCAGCCTCGCTAGTGCCGGCTCATGTTGATGTACCAGACTATAATGAGCCTGGCCACCTGCAAATGCGCCATTTCTGCTGCAACTATGAATATGAGCTGCCCACCACTGCTATAGCCGCACTCAGTGGCCGTCACATGTACTGCAATTTGCCCATGACACTGCTGAACAGACATCTGATGCAAAATAACATTGAAAAAACCAAGAAAGATATTCATTTGAATGGCCCATTTGTACAGCTGTCTGGACAAGAACTGTCCAGTGATATCTGGTAGAGCACCTTGCAGCAATCTCCCAGCGCCCTGAGACATAGCTTTGTCTATATCATTTTTTTTTCCTTTTTATCTGCATGATTTCATCTAGTTGAGATTAAAGAGGAAAAAAGCAAAATAAACAGAATGGTTTACCTTGCTTCCAACCTTTCGTGTTTTCATACTTGAAATTTATTGATATTGTTTTCCTACTTGAATTTTAAGGTTATCATACCATGTACAGTTATTCCATGAAACACTGCATCTGCATCTTCAAGTAAAGCAACGTTAAAGGTTTTATTTGATTTTATCACTGGTTGTTATAGCACAATAATGTAAAGACACATCAGCTCTGAGCTTTAAATAATATTACATTCTATTTATGCAGATAAATACTATTCAAATCTAATAAGCACAATAATATTGTTTGTAGCTAGTAAGGAGGAGGTATTTACATATTTGATACAGCTTTGGTTTTCCTTCATCACAATTCTATTTTGATAATGTTTTTCATACATTATAAATAGATACATCTTGTTTATATGGTGTATCTGGTACTATAAATTAAGTATTTTAGTGCTGTTAATGATCTAAGTTTTTATTATTAACATTGATTGATGTTCATTATCAATTTATTAAAATTGTATGCAATTTTGCCCTCTTAGTCTAGTTTAAAGACATTGAAGATAACTTAAATCAGTGATTTCATTTTGTATACTCACGACTAGTAACGCCATTTTACTCTTCTGATACATGTGGAAGAGTACCAATATCCAAGCTGTTATTTAACAAATATTCACAAACCCAGCAGCTTGTCTGATTTTCAGGTTTTTGGTTTTGAATTAGCTTATAAATTATTTGTAATATACCTTGCAAAAATAATTGTTATTTGACCACCAAAATAAATAAACATATGAGTAATTAAGTCTGAGAGATGACTTTTTAATTACAGGACACACCGAATGTGTGTGTGTGTGTGTGTGTGTGTGTGTGTGTGTGTGTGTGTGTGTGTGTGTGTGTGTGTGTGTGTGTGTGTGTGTGTGTGTGTGTGTGTGTGTGTGTGTGTGTGTGTGTGTGTGTGTGTGTGTGTGTGTGTGTGTGTGTGTGTGTGTGTGTGTGTGTGTGTGTGTGTGTGTGTGTGTGTGTGTGTGTGTGTGTGTGTGTGTGTGTGTGTGTGTGTGTATCAGAAGCTTGCTGGTTCGATTCCCACGCCGGCAGATATTGAAAGTGGGGTTTGTGAATAAACAGCACTCTCTCCACCTTTGATACCATGACTAAAGTGCCCTTGAGCAAGGCACCTAACCCCTAATTGCTCCCCTTGTAAGTCGCTTTGGATAAAAGCGTCTGCTAAATGATGAAAAATAATGTTGTAATATGATGAAACTGACAAAGGTGACGGAATGTTTCAAATTTGCGTTTTTAATGAATATTTTTTAAATAAAACTTATGCCAGTTTTAAAAAGCAAAAGCAAACTGATATATAGAGATGGAAAGCTTTGTTTTGTTTTAAGCAGAGGAAGGGGCAGCTTTTCACTTTTCACTCCTTTTACCGCGTTTCCTGTGTTTGTTCTAAGGAATGACAAATCCTACTAAAGTAGAGGACTGGCATATGAATATTAATTCGATCATATTGACGTTTCTTTGTAAATTTCTGGGAGTGTCTAGAAACATGAGCTAATGAATATTTAGCGGCTAAGTTGGACTGTGAAAAATTGGTTAATGCGCCTGTCACGCCCACTTACAGTTCTAACTATTGGGCGAGAGTTCCGTTATGTTATTAATATTCATGAGCCAAGCCTTCGCTATAGTAGGATTAAACGCGCTGAAGATGGGCAGACATACTGTTCCTCAAACCATGATCAGTTAAGAAACTGATAGACGAGCTCATAAAAATGGCAAGAGACTTCACTACAGCAAGTCTGAGCAACATTGACCTCGCCTCTTTACGGGTAAGTACAAGCACTACTATGTTTATTTTCTTATTCCAGTAGTTTTGCATCTTTTCAACAGTAGCGATTGGTCGAGGCTTGGTACAAAGTTTCTCTCAGCGCTTGCACTGCTTTAGTACTGTTTTTTGACAAGTTGTGTTATATTTACTTTAGATCCCATTTCAAGTTTAAAGTAGCCGTTAAACTCAGCTGACGCTTACATCTTGGGAAATATTCGTGTACTTTTCTTCACTTGTCATTGTCAATCGTAAATGATCTGGGAATTGTCACAGAGGGTTAAGTAGAGTGAAAACATGTCTCAAATCTCGGCGAGCTGCCAACCTAGATATCACTGTGGACATCATAGCTTTATTTAAATCGAGTAAGCTACATCATTGTTTAAAACCTAATGACTTGCCTTGTGAATCTGATCAGTAAATTCACGTTATTTTTCATTTCAGGATCCTGCAGGGATATTTGAGCTCATCGAGGTGGTCGGCAATGGGACGTATGGACAGGTTTACAAGGTTTGTGTTGCTGTCTCTTTTCATTGCTTTGATGGAAATTCATTTTTGAAAGTTTGAAAGCTTACATATTTTGTAAGTGAAACATGATAGTTATGTGTAAGAGAGAACAGCATTGCAGTTGTTATGGATCAGCCTTTTGTTCTGAAAGCTCTCTGACCATGAGCAGCACTAACATAAAATAGTTTGTGGGAAAGTTTTGCTAATGAAACCTGCAAGTGTGGTTTTGGTCTTTGACACACTCTCTGGGTGGAGCTCACTTCCTCACGAAGGTCAAAACATGCTTCACATAAATATCACATCTTTAAAGAAGTGTGTTCTAAGCCCAAACATCCTGTGCAGTGGGATGTGTGACATATGTGTTTGATTCATCTCAGGGTGGATCTGTTGTTGCACAAGTCACATCATCTTGAGCAATAGAAACCAATGGGGTGATTTCTTTTCTTTTTTTTGCCATTCTTCATAAAAAACTTGTAGGGTCTCCCCTTTTGATGGGAAGTGCACCGATTAGAATTTCTATTTCAGGGTTCAATATTGAAATTGTGTGATACTGCATCATATTTTTACTTTTTCCATATTGTTATAAATACTAGTGTTGGTCAATGATCTCCGATACATAGATTAAACCCATCGGAAAAAAAATATTTCTCAAAATATTTGCTGTCAAGAACACATTCATTATTTTGTTAGAGATGTATAGTGTAGTATTGGACCGGTTAAAAAACAAAACTGCATGCATTTTGTAGAAGAACATCGTTTTGGTTGTGCTTAGGTTCTTCGTGACTTTGCAGATGAATATGACCCTTCACAATAGATAATGCTTAACAAATTATCTCTGAGAGCCACATTTGGCAATTTATTTATTCAATAAAATACCTCACTCACCTGTTGAGTAATAAAAACAGCATCTCCGAGTCACTTTTACAACATTTAAAATCCCTCAGGTCCTGCCATCTCCAAAAAGCCAAACCGATGTTGATTGTGGTTTTAATTACGAGCTCTGTCGGATTCTCTTTTAGTCAGCAAACTCTCCTTTGTTTCGTGTTTGTTTAAAACGGGTGTTTCCCTGGAGGTTCAAGATTCCATGTCAATCTTTCTTGCTCGTTGTGACGACTAACCAATGTCACTCCCACACATGACACGTGTCAGAGCAGACAGAGCAACTTTTCTCTATTTACGAATATGACGAGACATGCATGAGTGAGTGACGTATACAATTTCTCACAAAAACCATCCCAACCGGTCTAAATTAAACATTTATAATAGGCTAACCATAATCAATCAGGGAAAGACATTGTGAAGATTGATGATGTACTGAAACATAGTTAATTTTGGAAAAAAAAAAAGATAATTTGTTATTTTGTCAAATAATTTTCAACCCTTGAAAATCACATCCCAAATCCAGGAACCTTAATATATAAAGATTTATTGCACCACTCTCATTCCAATTCAGCATTCAAATATTCATTTTAAATATGAAATTCCACAGCTAGTTCTTTGTGTAACGCTTTTTAACCAGCACAGAAATCAACCGACACTGAACATACCACAGGCAGGAACTTAAATACACAGATCACGATTACTAAACTGGGACAGCTGACAAGACGTAACTAATTAGAAACATGGTAATTAACTAGAATTCAAACCGACATGACGAGACTGAACTAAATAAGACGGATATGTGACACTCTGTTTAGAGCTTTCTTGCACACAAACATGTTTCATCATGTATTTTCACTTAAGAGGAACACAAATCCAATCACTTAACTTCCTAGTGTAGCATGTGCTTTCACTGTTACTACATCGTTAAAGTCGACATGAAACCGGAATTGCGACTCTTTCTGCGAAATTTGTTCTGACATTAAAATACGTGATTCATATATATGGGTGAAATGTGAGGTTTATCAAGTTTTTTTGTTTGTTTTTTTTTACAGTCGATTTACTGTATGGCTTAAGATGTTGTCATAGACCAGGGGTCTCCCATCCATGTTCTTGGATGTCCTCAGACCTGTAGAGTTTCACTCCAATGTTACAGTTACAGTTCTATACAGTTCTTGGTTAGCTGGATTTAATGTGCTTGGAGGGAAACTCTGTGGACCTCATTAGACACTTCTGCCATAGACATTGGTATTGTTTAGTTTTATTCTAATATCAATTGACTGTCCTTATTTATTTATTTATTTATTGAGAACAATTTTGAATTTAGACACTGTCAGAAGCAATATATTGTTCTTAAGAGAAACTTTTAAGATCCTTTTCTCCACCGTTCCTCCCAAACTCTAATGTGGATCAGTTTTCACAGCTTTTCAACACAGTTTTAAAGAAATTACTGGAGAACTGCTTTTTTTCAAGTATGCTCCAGTTGTCACCCTTTTTAGACAGTACTTCCTGTTTATGTCCCAGTTCACTGGCATCCTGGAGAACACGAGGAAATCCCCTCAGACAGTAATATCATCCAAAACCTGCTAACATGTTCAGCTCAAAACTCAGTTGAACCTATAAATCATTTTGTTTTAGACTCCTAATGTGCAAAACATAGGAGGGTTACGCAGAAAAGTTTAATACTTGATGTTCAGTTTGGTTTGTTCCAACAGCCACATCATTACTACTAATAAGGAAACGTTACTGTCCTGTTTCCAGAATGGTTCTCTTTTAGTTCCTCTTTTAAACATAGTTTTCGGCAGGATGATGTCATTGAGGCAGTTTCCTGTCCCTGATTTCCTCTGGAGTATGTGTCTGAGCCATGATACAGCAGCACTCAAAGTGCTCGAATTCTGATTCTGTGAATTACATCATGCTTGGTGTTCAGTTGTCCCTGTGCTGTTCGATCCATTTACACAGAACCACATTACAGCATGACAGCAGTGTCTCAAAGCAGAGTTTAGCTCCAACTTGCCTCAACACTCCTGCCTGGAAGTTTCTAATATGCCTAGTCAGACCTTGATTATCTGGTTTAGGTGTGTTTAATTGGAGTTGCAGCTAAACTCTGCTGTACAGTTGTCCTACAGGAGCAGGATTAGACAACTTGTTTTAAAGGGATCGTTCATCCAAAATAGTAAATTCTGTCATAATTTACTCATCATCATGTCATTCCCACTCAGTATGACTTTGTATCATCCATGAAACATAAAAGAAGACATGTCATACAGGTTCGGAACAATGTCACTCTGCTCTGTACTGTAATCCACAGAAGCGTGAGGTGCAGGATAAATGGAATACGATAAACTTTAATGAACACAGGAAATCAACAAGCAATAATGCAGTTGTTCACTTATTTATCATTAAGTTCCCTTATTAATCCTGTGTATATATATATATACAGTGCATCTGGAAAGTATTCACGACGCTTCACTTTTTCCACTTTTTATGTTACAGCCTTATTCTAAAATGGATTAAATTCATTATTTCCCTCAAAATTATATAAACAATACCCCATAATGGCAACGTGAAAGAAGTTTGTTTGAAATCTTTGCAAATTTAAGAAAAAAAAAACATAAGTATTTACTATCTTTGCCATGACACTCAAATTTGAGCTCAATTGAGCTCAGATCCTGTTTCCATTGATCATCCTAGAGATGTTTCTCCAACATGATTAGAGTCCACCTGTGGTACACAATTTTTGCACTTATTTTCTTAATCAAAAGTAACAAAGCAAAAGACTTGTTTTGGTTTACTGGATGAGACTAAATGTTTTGTTGATTCATCAACTGAAAACACTAAAAGATTGATTCTTGAAATTTAAGAATAAATGTTGGTTTATCAAAATGAGATATGGTTTAAAATCAAGAAATCAATATTTTCAACTATTTCCAAATGTGATTTTAAATCAGATACATTTACACACGTGATGCCCCTTATTATCATTGTTCCGTGACAGATTTTACACATGTAAGTCCTGCAGCCAGACAGCTAGCTATTTAATGTTCCACCGCTCCTGACCTTTAGGTATTACTATTACTAGGCTTCCTGACCAATGCAAAATAAGTTTACCATAGCGGCTGTAAAAAGAAAAAGGGATTTTCTTTTTCTTGTAAGTATTGCTGTTTGATTGTCATTCTGTTAAATAGTCAGGCTACATTTACATTGCTAGACGTGCTTTGTTCCATGACTCTATATTAACTCAAGACACTACTCTACATAGAGCTGAAGGATTGAGACACAACTGTGCTAGTGTTTCTTTGTAAAATGGGTGGGTGTCAGCTGTTGCTGAAACCATATTTTGTAAGAATGATGGAGAAACTGCTAATCATTTCCAGCTACTAGGCACTTCCCAGTATGTTTTTAAGCAAAGGGACTTTTAGCTGTCCCTGTTACCAAATAAGGTTTACCACAATTTCTTATTTGTTTTATAATCTATTAAAGTAATCGGAATTCATTGTGATGATAATAATAATCTAATAATCTTTTTTTGTTTTTAATTTAAAACATTATTTAACAGTGCCCTACATTATTGCAAAAATGTGACATTTTTTGAAATTGTGACACAGGAAGTGACATAATTTGCACCTTTTCTACAGAGGGGTCAAGTCAAATCATCTTTATTTATATAGCTCTTTATACAAAACTGATTTTTTTTTTAAGTAGATTTACAGTGATGAACAAGAAAATAATTATTTGGTGATGCAAAGAAGATTAAATTCTGTTGTAAAGGAGCTCTAAAAAGACAATAGTAATTATGCAGTTGAAGTCAGTTCAGTGTTGAATCAATTTAATAGCTGTGTAAAGTGCATCAGTTATGGAATGAGTTCCATTTATCTATAAAGTAGCTCTGGAGAAAAAAGTGATATCGTCATCCTCAGTTCAGTTCTCAATGTACTTTTGAGATATTTTTTAAGATGGTATGTTTCGTAAGAAACGTAGAGCTGAATATCATCAGCATAACTGTGGACACCATGTTTCCTATTGATATCTCCCAACGGTAGCATGTACAGGGTGAAAAGCCACAGTCTTAGAACTAAACCTTCACCTCGTGCTACTCCATGCTGAACTTTTGATTGAAATGATATCTTTTCATTTACTGCTACAAACTGCTGATGGTCAGATGAGTACAATTTGAACCATACCAATACGGTTCTACTAATGTCGTGATTGCAAAACCATGATTGAATGATAAGAGCAATGCATTTGTAACTCCAATGAGAGCAGTCTTTGTACGGTCATAAAATATAAATTAGGAATGTGAATTTACACAAATTCCCATGATCGAGTGTCATGTAAATTAATGATGAACAAATCGATTAATCGTAAGCCTTTAAAGGATTAGTTCACTTTCAAATGAAACTTAACCCAAGCTTTATTCACCCTCAAGCTATCCTAGGTGTATATGACTTTCTTGTTTCTGACAAATGCAATCGGAGAAATATTAATAAATATCCTGATGCATCTAAGCTTTATAATGGCAGTAATGCACTACCAAACGAGTCTGAGCATCTACATCTATTCATCATAAACTTATTCCATGCGGCTCTGGGGGTTTAATATAGGCCTTCTGAAGCGAAGCGATGCGTTTGTGTTAAAAAAAATAAATAATACAATAAAATAAAATCCATATTTAACAAGTAATGAAGTAAAATATCCAGCTTACACCAGGCTGCCTTCCATATGCTTCAAAAAGCTTACGCTGAACTTTGTATGCCTTTCCTATTCAGTTTTTTTCCTTAATTTGAATACGGAAGGTGGTCTGGCAGATGCTGGATATTTTATTATTTTATTTTATTACTTAAATATAAAATAAAAATAAGATAAAGATAAATATTGCTTTATCTTTATCAACCCTCCGGAGCCCAAAGAATTCACGATAGTTTATTACAATACTGTTCTCATAATAATGTTGTGTAATATGACAGTCCCAATCATAGTTATTATTAGTACTGCATTGCTGTTGGAGCTGCTCGCACTGAATGAACACCGGTAATCTGAAGCCCTTTGCTAGCAGGTTATTCAACTCATTAAAACACATCCTATATGAAATTAATCAGACATAAAAAAAAAATAAACATAAAAATATATTTGCAAGCAGCAATGACGTGCCCGAGCCCAGTGGCACCGCCTACCCGGTGCCTTCAAGGCAACTGTGCACGACGGGCAATAGGCATTTAAAATGGGTAAATATAAAAGCACCATGTCAAAGTCATTTGAATCCACCCCATTTACTGCATCAGTTGGTCCCCACATGATCACAAACCACAACAGACACATCTATGAGATCATTTAAATTTAGATTAATTTAATTTCATAGGATGTCATATGTCACTTTCAAGTGAGTGCAGAATGTGTTTTTTGCGTAGCTGAGCTACCGTTTGCGCTTCAATCTTATGCACCAAAAGGATGCTTTCATTTAATTCCAATATGGGTGGTATCCGACAAAAAAAAAAATTATAAAAATTAACAAATGGCGCCAAATAAGCTCACCTAAGAAAAATTATTATAAACAGCCACTTTTATAAAATCGTGTGAAATTTATTTTTAAAAACATTTAATTACATTAATAAATAATTAAAGACTTACTTGTCATATGTGATGCTCGCCAACACCTTGTGTAACGCCCATGTCTAGAAAACACACACTCCCTCCTATGTAAAAAACAGACTGAATATATTTCTGTCTGAGGCCCCGATCACACTGAACGCGTTTTGTGCTGTGAGAGGCGCCTTTTTTGAATTGTTTTCTATGGCAAAGAGCGTTTTGCACGCTGTTTTTTGTAGGAGTGCTCGGAGCGCCTGAAGTTGAAAAAAAATCAACTCTGAGAGGAAAAGCGGCCGATGTCATTCGCGTTTTTTTTTCCATTGGCCAATCGAATAAATGGAGAGACAGCTTTCCATCGTACTGACAAATGTTCACAGTTCTTTGGACACTGCAAAGATGCAAAGCCCTTTGCTTGTAACACACTTTTTTTTTTTTTTTAATTTCTGCTAATTTGAAAGTTTAACACCAAACCAAAGAGTGCTCAAGCTACACTGACAGGACAGCTGGATTCATTGGTTGCCTATCGACATAACCACAGCGCACTGCTTTTTTTTCTAAAATCAATAAAAAAGGATAGTGCGGTGCACAGAAAAATGTTCAGTGTGATTGGGGCCTAAATTGGCACATGAAATCACAGATATTGGGTGATAAGAATTGAAACTCAAACATCATTTAGAAAAATAGTCCTGTCCGGATAGTGATATCGTGTCATAGCTCAGTTTTAAATGAGTGTGAAGTTATCATTAGCAGTTCAAAATTTTTATAAGTACATCAGTATTTATCTTAGGTTAATTAAAATATTAAAAAAAAAACACAATTATCAAACTTTGTAAATAATAGTATGTTGTCAGTGGCCAACAAATAAACTGGTTTGATTAACTGCCAGAGTTGGGGAGCAACGCATGTAACTTAGTTACCTATTTAAAATACAAAGTGTGAGTAACTGTATTTCATTACAGTTGTATTTTAAATGGGTGGTAATCAAATTACAGTTATATCTGTGTTTAAAGTGTTTTAGATTACCAAAGTGATTACTTTGAATTTTAATGCCATTTAAACATTAATACAAACTGTGACTGGCAATTAATGTAAACAGCAACTTGTCATTCTCCGACTCTGGCAGTTTTTCATTTCTGTTCACAAGTTTCATATGAATAAGCCATTTCACATAACAGATGTTTACACGTACTCCACAAGACAAAATGACTGGATTTATAAAAATTGCCCATTGTAAACAATATACTCTTGAATCTTTACTATCCTGTCTATACTGGATGATCAATGACTGTTCATGTTTTGTGATAGTTGTTTGTGAGTTACTTTATAATTGTAAAAAAGGTAATTGTGACTTTACCTCACAATTCAACTTTTTTCCTCACAATAAGGGCCCCAAAAGTGCCAAAAACCTAAATAATAATAATAATAATAATCCTAAAGAAAACAATAGGACCTTCGCCCCTCGGACTTGATCCCTGATAATCCTAAAGAAAACAATAGGGCCTTCGCCCTTTGGGCTTGGGCCCTAATAATAATCCTTAGAAGAACAATAGGGCCCTGCGCCCTTTGGCCTTGGGCCCTAATAATCCTAAAGAAAACAATGGGGCCTTCGCCCTTTGGGCTTGGGCCCTAATTATAAATTATATCTGCACAAAATGACACGTATGCAAAAGTGAACTTGAACTAAGCTACGTGCTGTTAAGAATGTGTAACTCCTTCTGTGGATGCGTTCTTCCCGTTACAATGCTGAAACACTAAAAAGCTAAACCCCAAAACACAATGTTTTATGACTTTAAACGGATAGTGAAAGTGAAAGTGAACGAAAACTTTTCGCATCTGTTGCTGCATTAAAGGTGAATTCTCTCAGAGACGTCGAGATGAATCTAGCTCAGTGATGACGGTATTCTATATCATATATCTTACATTAATGACAGTAAAATTTAAAAGAATCAATATTTCTTGTTAAACTACATTTTTTTAAGGAATTGTTTGAAGCTGCTTTTGATTTTCACAGAAGACTGACTTACCTTGTTCTGACCTAAAGACTAGCTAAGCCTATAGGTATAATTTTAGTGATATTATTAGTAATAATAATTTGTAATTGTATTGTTATTAGTGTACAAAATGCCATTTTCATTTTCGCTTAAACAAGAATGATGTGTCTTTTATATAACAAGCATTATTGACAGTTTGTGAATAGATGTGAATATTGACAATTTGTGAGTTGTAGGCCCTAATGTTAATTTAATAAAAATAGCGCCAGAATACTACTAATAATACACATTAATGGGAAAACGAGCCATTATCATCTTCATATTGTCAAAGCCATCAGCCCTTGGCGATTTGTCTGATCATCGTCTATACAAGATACTATTGTCTATTGGCACAACGCTAATCTCAGGCGTAATTTTACAAGTATCTATTTTAGTAAATGGGATTCATTTTTTTCATAAATATATTTCTAAAAGCTTAGGATCTTGATAGCTTTTGTCACTAAAAATGTCTAGGTTAGTCTCCCCCGTTCCCTGAAGGAAGGAATGGAGATGATACGTCAAACTGACATAATGGGGTCTTGCTTGGGAGCCCAATCACCTGCAAGTGGCACTAAAAGAGCCAATGAGAATTTGAAGTGAGATTTACATGCCGGGCCACACCACTGGCACATCCGGGTATAAATAGGACCGGCATTCTTGGCAGTTTTTATCAGCCATGACCAAAACGCCAGCGAAGCGTCCCTCGTAGGGATGCTACTGAGACCACACCCTGTCCGAAGGGAGGTAACATGTGGAACACATATACACTGATCTGCTGGACAGTATTTGCTTATGGAAAGCTCCAGGAACAGGGCTGAGCCGCCCCAGAGAAGACACTGGTTTACCATCAGGGAAACCATACCATGGACCATACAGATATGGGATTACCTGCAGGGAATCACATCATATGGGCAGTACAAGGACTGACCACTGGGGCATGTACACGAGAACTGGACCCGGCGTAGGATGCCTCTACCATGTCTGACTGCCGCAGGATGCAGGAGGAACTCCACAAGGTTCACCAGCTGGGGAAGTGAACTTAGAGGTAAAACAAGCGCTCACATCTCCTCATGAGGAAAATGGTGAAAATGCTTCAGTGGGACCGCTGTTTTCTGCGAGAACGAATCCAGGCAGCTCAGCGCCGACTGTGCACGCTCATTGGTGATACGTGCCATCATGTTGACAGAGTCCAGCTCCACACCGAGAAAAGAGATACTCTGTACTGGAAAGAGTTTGCTCTTTTCCCAGTTGACCCGAAGCCCAAACTGGGTCGTCGAGGTAGTTGAGAATGCGAATGCCCACTTCCCTGAGTGGGACAAGGGACAGCATTGAGACAGGGACAGCCTGAAGGGTAGGACCTTGAACTGATATGCCTGACCCTCAAACGCAAAGCGTAGAAATGGTCTGTTTCGAGGGAGGATCGCGACATCGAAGTATGCATCCTTCAGGTCGATAGCTGCAAACCCATCATGAGCGCGAACGCACGTGAGGATGCGTTTCAGCGTGAGCATCTTGAACAGGAGCTTGTGAAGGGCCCGATTCAAGACACGTAAATCCAAGATTGGCCATAACCCTCCAACTTTCTTGGGTACTTAGAAGTACGGTCTGTAAAACCCTCACTTCATCTCAGCTGGAGGGACAGGCTGTATTGCGTCCTTCGCCAACTGGGCCGCAATTTCTTCCCGCAGGACAGTGGCATCCTTGCCTGCCACTGAGGTGAACAGGACGCTACTGAACCTGGGGGGACGCCTGGCGAACTGAATCGCGTAGCCGAGTTTAACTGTTTGAATGAACCAACGAGATGGGTTGGGAAGACCTAGCCAGGCCTCCAAGCGCTGTATGTGTGGCACCATCCGAGCAGCACCATCCGAGCAGCAGAAGTGCCCGTGAGGGTGCAGCATGGAGTGCTGAGGCCCAACCTGAGAAGCAGAGCGTCCCGAGGTTGAGGCGATGAGGGATGAGAACTCATTTGGCTCTGTGTGTCTCCTGAAGGACAAGGCAGGGGGGCGAGGGGAGGCTCTGCGTCCCGACGGCGCCCGTGTCCTGCCCATGGCAAAGAAGGGAGTGACTGAGAGTGACAGGGTTCTTCCGGTCTCACAGGAGCCTGTGCGACGAGCAAGTTGGGGGTCAGTCCGCAGTAGACTAGGAAATTTTTTTTAAGAATTTTAGAATGTATGGACAAACCAGCATATATATGAGATTTGGGTTATCGCTCTTATTTTGGAATGCAACATCAGAATGTCCTGAAAAGGTGCAGTTGACACTATGAGAAGGTGTCCTCTCCACCTGAGTTGAAATTGGTCTGTGGAAACTAGAACTTTTTTTTTTTTACAGTAAGGTGTACAATCCTTTTCAGGTGAAAGTGGGCTTTATATATTATATTTATTATAAATAATTGTAATATTAGTTTATATAGTTATTTATTTTCATTTATTGAGACATACTGAATGTATAAATAAATGTGAAATCGCTTCTACGGAGGATTGCTTGTTTTCAGATCAGTTCTCTGACGGTCTTACCGTAATATCCAGTGTATGCACGAAATATCATGGCGGCTAGAATGAGCGTGCATTTCGCAGTGGTGGCTGGCTTGACCGCAGAAAAGAAATCATCTAAACATTCATATTACCTCTATGACATTTCATGTTCATGTTTCATATTCACATACACTCTATACCGTGATTAGAATAAAGAACTTAAGAATAAAATATAGCTGCCAGCAGCGATGACTGGCCCAAGCCCGGTGCCTTCAAGGCAACTGTGCACGGCGGGCAAAATGCATTTAAACGGTATCTCCAGTTGGAGACTGAGCAGTTAGTTGAGTCAGATTATTCAATAACATTTTAAACAATAACAATAAAGTCTATACTGTGACAGAAACTAATCTTTGACATTGTCTTAATATATACGTTCAAATATAATACTAACTAAAAGCGTTCATAGCAAAGTTATCATTAGCAGTGTTATTGTAACAAAGTTCGTAGAAAGGGAAGAAGGAGGCGGGAACCGGCGAACATTTAACAACTTTAATTTTCAAATAAACAAACAATAAAACAAAAGTATAAGGGCGGCAGTTCCTCACGGCGACTGCCGCCCACACAAAACAAACCTGGTCCTCTCTCGTCCTTCACTGTCGTCGCTCCTCCTTTATGCTTCCGGAGCTCCTCCGTGGAGAACTCGAGACCGGTGCGCCGAGCACCTGAAGCTCGTTAACTCTCGCGTCACCGGCCTCGCGCCGTTCCCTCACGGCTCTCGCCCGCCGTGCTCGTCACATACCCCCATCGCCCCTCGCAGGCCGGGGGGTACCCGCGAGACTGCGCTTACTCCCCCCCCGGGGGCCAGTCTCGGCGGCCGCAGTGCCTGGGGGTAAGGACCGACGAGACGAGAGAAAAGGAGACGGAAGCACAAGGAGCGACCAGGACGAGAGAGTGGAGAGAGGAAAACAAAACAAAAAATCCAGGCCTGGTCCTCTCTCGTCCTTCACTGTCGTCGCTCCTCCTTTATGCTTCCGGAGCTCCTCCGTGGGGAACTCGAGACCGGTGCGCCGAGCACCTGAAGCTCGTTAACTCTCGCGTCACCGGCCTCGCGCCGTTCCCTCACGGCTCTCGCCCGCCCTGCTCGTCACAGTTATATATTCAACTGAATTTATCTTCTTATATTGTTAAACTAATTATATAAAACTAAATAGTCTGTGAAAAACAAATGAACCGGTTCTTTGCTCTTTGCCTATTTCTTTATACAAATTTATAGAGGAGAGGGGCTAAGAGATTTCCTATCCTATAATGCAGAAAAAAGGAGACAGCAATGAAAGGGTTAAACCTGCAAGACCCAGAGAGAGAGAGAGAGATATATTCAGAAGAAATATTTTAAAGAAAACAATTATATTGATCTGAAATATAGTACATTCATTTTAAATTCATCCAGGTTCCATTGAATTTATCTTAAGGTATTTTAAGTTATTATTAACCATATTATTAAACTAATTATATAGAACCATATAGTCAGTGCACTACAACTGAACTGGTTCTATGCCTTTATTTTTATGAGATTTCCTATCCTATAATGCAGACAAAGGGACACAGCAATGAACGGGTTAAACCTGCAAGACTAAAACAGAGAGAGAACACACACACACACACACACACACACACACAGAGTAAGAAAGAGTGAGACTTAGGGAATGGGGGGTGGTAAGTACAGTGAGACAGAGATTCAGAAGATTTAAACAAAAACTAAAATCTAAACGTGACAAAAAGTAGTCTTTGATAATAACTAAATATACATGCCAACAGAGTATGGGGAAAACATTGAGTATAAATCAAATTATTGTACTTTAAATCTGTTCAGAATTTTACTAACCTTAAAAATAAGTTTTTAAGAATAAAAGAATTTAAAAATAACTCTATAGTGCCATCTTTTGGTTGTTACTAAATATTAGATTTCTTGTCCTCAAACAGATCATTAATTGGCTTATTTTTAAATTAAACATACTACCTTGATAAACAAAAATAACGTTTAAATTTCTTATTCAATGTTAGTATTATTGTATATAGAAACTAGAAGCTGAAGTTCGTAGAACAAACTTTGATGTTGGCATGGGAAAGCCTTGAAGTGCAACCGGGGGAAAGTGCATACACACTCATTATGCATTCAGAAGATTAAAGCATCTACGTTATTGCTGCTTTAAGAGGCATTGCCCTTTTAATTGAGAGCTTCGGGCTCGTGAACTGTCAGAATGTGTGTACTTGCAATGTATGATGAGAGCACGAATGTAATATAAATGATAATGATCCAAATATAATATATTTGCAGAAGTTTATATTTTACTTTTATTTTTTATAATCCCTGCATATGTGTAAAGATGTAGTTATTTGTATAACTGGGCGTGATCATTATTTGGAGACGACGTGCGTCTGTTTGTGTGACAAAAAATCTTCCAAACTCTAAATGAAGCTCTTTAACATGTTCTTGTGATCGAATCTTGTCTAATCGTTTGAATGTTTTAATGAATAAGGTCTAAAAACACGTATAAACGAGGAGCTTTCATGAGGTCGTGATCACTCGCTTTCAGAGAAATGACGCGCGGCTCTTTGTTGGGAATCTCTGTTGGCTCTCGCCCCTTTTTTGAAAAATCTCAAGAAATGACATACCCAAACTAAAACAGATGCAGTTCATGAACCCTTTGCACTAAAAGCATAAGTATGGTCTCATTTCAAAGCAGACACTTTGCAGTTTATTGTAAAGTTATAATTAATTATTGTCATAATGAAAAAAATAGTTATAAATAGCTTCAAAATTTTGTACAGTTATTAGAAATGTATTTTTATGGAAAATCTTTATGAAAATAAAATTGATGTCAGCCCCTCTGCTATCTGGAAATGCACTCTAGCTGAAGCCACATGTCTGACCATGTTATGTTTCAAATCTGAAGATGATGCGTTTAAAACTCTGAGTTTTATTGAATGTTTTATAAGATCATGTCATGTGATTTTATTTTGAGAAAACTCTAAAATGCTAACTAATGTTTATAGCCTTCTTCCAAGCACCCATTCAGTGGATTGTCTATTCTTTTGTGTTGCAAAACTATCCCAATCAATTCCAATGCACCATTTGCACAATTCACACCTCTCCGGCCTGGTTATGGCTCTAATTATTCATTTCTTTTGTCTCTATTATAAATGCTGACGATGCTCTATTCAAGCAGACTTAATCCCATCATTTCTTTCATCAAACTTCTCACTTCACCTTCTCTGAAACTGTATCAAATGCCCTTCATGGAAAAAAAAATCATTTCAGTGAGTTTTACTTTTGAAAATGCTTTGTTATAACAGATAGGTGGCAGCACGACAGGTGCATGTATTAGCATGTAGCTTAGCACACCATCAAAACATGACAATTTATGAGATTAAAACTAAGTTTTTGCTTCAAATTTACTTTATATTGCAAGTCGAGTGTTTTAAATAAACTTCTGTGATGTGATGTCGGTCTGGATCTAAACAGCGGACCGAAAATACATTATTTTATAGTATTCTGCACAATGAGAAAAGCTATCGCGATTAGCATTGCATTATAAATATAAAGTATTTTGAAAATACCTGACATGGCATGAAGGACACATAGACCATACATCGTCACAATCGTGTATTTATTGTCTTCAAAAGTGTTTATATTATACGTTATCTGCATGTTATAGCGATCTCTGGAAGACTGTGTTGGTTTCTGGTCACATGGTGTGCCTGTTCCTCGTGTGTGTCATTTGTGGACTAAGTGTGCAACGCAGCGCCCTCCTGCTGCAAGTATGAATCAGAAACACAGTACATCACAGTGTGCAGCGCTCGTGATGATTACAACGGCGCTTTTTGGTAAAAAATGAATAAATATTACTCCTCTGTATAAAAATTAGACATAAACATATGAGAATCCATCAATATTTCTCCAAATGTGCATGCATTTGAGCTAAAAGCGCAGAGGGATGTTGTTTTGTCGAGAGTTTTGATGATGATCTCACAGGAGTTTTTTATCAGTGGATGTGGCTGACGCTCATATTTCAAAGAAAAGGTATCGACTCCGTTTTTCACATTCATAACTCCTGACGCATATTAACAAATTACGTTCACTATACGATATTGAGAGTAAAGCAGTGATTAAAAATTTAATCTTGAGTTTTAGATCATTTTAATGACGTATAGTTTGTCATGGTAATTACATTGCATGTAACAGTAAATTTGAGTTAATTTAAAAAAAACCGCTGCGGGGCGTGCACGGGGGACTTAAGACTAACAGGTTAATCCGTTAGGAAATGAAGCTTGCACAGATGCCACACAGCGTCAACACATACACATAAACATTCAAACAAAGAAATGAAAAGAACGTGAAAAGAAATGATAAAAGAGGCTGATAGACGCGAGAATGAACGAGCTTCGGGAAGTGATCG
This sequence comes from Opsariichthys bidens, assembly GCA_037194245.1. Taxonomy (NCBI): domain Eukaryota; kingdom Metazoa; phylum Chordata; class Actinopteri; order Cypriniformes; family Xenocyprididae; genus Opsariichthys; species Opsariichthys bidens. The sequence goes on along the minus strand of CM074308.1, from coordinate 235,394 downwards.
TTCTCAGATGCGGCGTGTCTATGATTGTCACAGAAAACCTTCCAAACTCTAAATCAAGCTCTTTATTACGTTCTTATGATAGAATCTAGTGTAATCGCTGGAATGTTTTAATTAATAAGGTTAAAAAACACGTAAATGAGTTCGTGATCACTCGTGTTCACAGACATCATCAAACTGTCAAACAACACAACTCGTGATCTCTACGTGAATGTCTTTATTTGCTTGTATATTGTAGAATCGCTGGAATGTTTCAATTAATAAGGTTAAAAAAAACATATACATGACGAAGTGGCCTGAATTGTAAAACCAAAGCAAGCGCTCTCTCCGTCTATAACAGTGGCAAGGAACCAAAACTCCAACAAATGGAGAAAAAAACCTTGGGAGAAACCAGGCTTAGTCGGGGGGCAATTTGTCCTCTGGCCAACAGTGAACACTTGTCCGATACTCAGGCAGAGTTACAGGTCATTAAACCAATTTGTAATCGCAACAGTCAAAATATTTATTTATATTGGGATGTGTGCCACTAGCTGATGAGTCGCTAAGATCTTCACAAAGGATGAGCTAGTTCACACAGTCTCCGCCGACACCCCAGGGCCACATTGCTGCGGCACACAGGCACAGGTTCCCCGTCCCACCCTGACATGGCCCGGATCCAGCCAATCACGCTAATTGGTAAACCTCGGGATAAGCAGAGAGACAAAAATTAGCGTAGACGCCATTCTTCTTCAGGTGTAACCAGTACATCTGGTATTATAGGAAGTGTTCCCGGTTCCGGCTGACCTGATCTATGCAGCCTAACAATCCTTTAACGGATATGAAGACAAAAGTTTATAGTGCGTCATGTGTATGCCAGGTTAAATAGATGTGTTTTTAGTCTAGATTTAAACTGACAGATTGTGTCTGCTTCCCGAACAATGCTACGAAGATTGTTCCAGAGTTTAGGTGCCAAATAGGAAAATGATCTACCGCCTGCGGTTGATTTTGATATTCTAGGTATTAACAACTGGCCAGAATTTTGTCCGCATTTGTCATTGAGAGCATATGTCGCAATTTAGATATATTTTTAAGATGGAAAAATGCGGTTTTACATATGCTAGAAATGTGGCTTTCAAATGAAAGATTGGTATCAAAGAGCACACTGAGGTTCCTAACTGACGAAGACGACTTAACAGAGCAGCCATCAAGTGTTAGACAGTATTCTAGGTTATTATGTGCTGAAGTTTTTGGTCCAATAATTAGAATCTCTGTTTTTTTCTGAATTTAGTAGTAGGAAATTACTAGTCATCCAATTTTTTACTGTATATCAGCTACGCATTCTGTTAATTTTGAGAATTGGTAGGTTTCGTCAGCACGAGGAAATATAGAGCTGAGTATCATCAGCGTAACAGTGTAAGCTAATGCCATGCTTCCTAATGACATCTCCCAAGGGTAGCATGTACAGAGTGAAAAGCAACGGTCCTAGAACTGAGCCTTGTGGTACTCCATATTTAACTTGTGATCGAAATGACGTCTCTTCATTTACTACTACAAACTGATAACGGTCAGATAAGTATGATTTGAACCATGCCAATGCAATTCCACTAATTCCAGCATAATTTTCTAGTCTATTCAAAAGAATATTGTGGTCGATAGTGTCAAAAGCAGCACTGAGGTCTAGTAACACTAATAGAGAGATACAACCACGATCTAATGATAAGAGCGAATCATTTGAAACTCTAAGGAGAGTCTCAGTACTATGGTATGGTCTAAATCCTGACTGGAAATCCTCCCATTTCTTTCCAAGTAGGAACTAAGTTGGGATGATACTGCCTTTTCTAGTATTTTTGACAGAAAAGGTAGATTGGAAATCGGTCTGTAATTGACTAATTCTCCAGGATCAAGTTGTGGTTTTTTAATAAGAGGTTTGATAATAGCCTGCTTAAAATTTTCCAGTACGTAACCTAGTGATAAAGATGAATTAATGATCTTAGGAAGAGGATCTATGACCTCTGGAAGCAGCTTTCAATAGCTTAGTCGGTATAGGGTCTAACATACATGTTGTTGATTTTGATGATTTAACAAGTTTAGACAATTCTTCCTTTCCTATAGCAGCGAATGAATGGAGTTTTTCCTCAGGGATACTACAATCCACTGTTTGATGTGATACTGTAGTAGACTGTTGCATGGCTATAATTTTCTCTCTAATGTTGTCAATCTTGCAAGTAAAGAAGTTCATAAAGTCATTACTGCTGTGCTGTTTGGAAACATCAGAAGTTGAGGCTGTATTTCTCGTTAATTTAGCCACTGTATTAAATAAATACTTAGGGTTGTGTTTATTTTCTTCTAAAAGATTTGAAAAATTAGCAGATCTAGCAGTTTTTATGGCCTTTCTGTACTCCATCATTTTCTCTCTCCATGAAATCCAAAAACTTCTAGTTTTGAATTCTTGCAGCTGCATTCCAGTGTTCTGGCTTCTCTCTTAAGGGCCCGAGTGTGCTCGTTATACCATGGTGTTGGACTAATATCCTTAATCTTTTTTAAGCGCAAAGGAGCGACAGAGTTTAGAGTGTTGGAAAATAGAGTGTCAATAGTTTCTGTTGCAACATCGAGTTCTTCTAAGCTGTCTGGTTTGCTAAGTTGATGAAACTGATCAGGAAGATTATTTATAAAGCAATTTTTAGTGGTAGAAGTGATGGTTCTAACATACACATGCGGTTTTCCAGCCTTGGTTAAATGTAGCACGCATGAGACTAGATAATGATCTGAGACATCATCGCTCTACTGCAGAATTTCAACGGCATCAATATCGATTCCATGTGACAATATTAGATCTAGAGTATGATTACGACAATGAGTTGGTCCTGACACGTGTTGTCTAACTCCAATAGAGCTTAGAATATCTGTTAATGGCATTCCCAAAGCATCTTTTTCATTATCTTCATGTATATTAAAATCACCAACAATAAGGACTTTATCCACAGCCAGTACTAACTCCGATAGAAAATCAGCAAATTCTTTGATAAAATCTGTATGGTGCCCTGGTGGCCTATATACAGTAGCCAACACAAATTTCAAATGAGATTTGTCACTTACATTATATAATGTTACATAGAGCACCATCACTTCAAAAGAGATATATTTGAAAGACTTTTGAGTAATACTGAATATATTACTATAGATTACAGCAACACCTCCCCCTTTACCTTTGTGATGAGGTTCATGTAAATATCACGTTATACAGTAAATTTGTTGGATTCCAGGATCAGGCACAGCATTGTTGAGCAACTCGGATGCTTAACCAATATAATCAATAAGACAATAATTTGAATATTCTGCTCCTACAAGTTCATCTTACATTTATAGGGCTTTATTGCAGTTAAGCTCTAAATGTTCTAACAATAAAATAATCGACTGATCATCCTGATTTGTCACTGTATACACTGTTGAGTTACTCATTCATTTTGAGACACTTCAAGGATGAAGCACACAAGTGTGGACATAATAAACATTCACATGTTCACGTCCTTCAGCGGGGCCACATAGTCATATATATTGTTTCTCATTGTTGTCCTTGCGTTTGACAGGGTCGGCATGTGAAAACAGGACAGCTGGCAGCAATCAAGGTTATGGACGTGACAGAGGTATGAGCTTCTTCATCTTTAGAAGATTGAGAGAAACAAAAGTTCATGAAGAATTATTATGCTTTTTTTACACTCAATTTTTACATGAATTTATTGATAAAATGTAAGAATTTGTCATTAGAGATGACAAAATTAATAAGGTATGCCCTGGAAATCAATTCAAGGTGGCAAATATCAAAAATATGCTGATTTAAGTAAGAGCTGATGAAACACTGTGTTACGTCCTATTCTAATAAGGAATAGGGTTTGATGTGAGTTTGATATTACACGGGAAACTAACCCCAGCCGACCTATCACCACAGACATAAATAAGATCCACAAATGATTTATTAAAGTGGAAATAAATAATTAAATGAAGGAGCCATGGCTTCAGGATATCCCAAGGCCAAAATAATAAACAAAACAACTTACAAATAAAACAAATAAATAACCTAACAAAGAAATTAAAAAACAATAAACTTCCCTAACTCCCTGAAATAAACAAATCGAAAATAAAGTCAAAAATAAATGGCAGGACACCCCTACACTCCTACAACATGCATTAGCTTCCTCAAATCACTTCACAATAAATTGACAAAAGACAAGTGATTTAGAATTCTGTCGGCGGGAGAAGGAATCCGGAGGTCCTCACGTCACAAGGCCAACGCCAGAATGAGCTCACCATCTTCCCAGAGCAACGCCCTTTTGAAGACAGCTTTGAATGACGCTTTACTTCAGCAACCAATCCCCTGCACAGACCTGTAGAAAAGGAAAAAAAAAACTCCACACAAAAAACAGATGACGAATATTGTAACACACTGAAAATATTGATTCAGAATAATTTTTTTCTCGGACAAGTACATAACAAGGCTTAATGTAGAGCTCTGCTGAAATGTTTCTTTTTTTTTTTGACATTTCTGTTATCTTGCATTGATAACACAAGCTTTTAGATATTATTATATATATATATATATATATATATATATTATATTATACTTGGGGTTGGAAGATGTCAAGAGTTCAAACCCCCCAAATAGAGACTTGGTCCTAAATGGATATATTTTCTGCCTAGTGTTTTACTTAAAACTTAAAAACATGAATGCTGTAGTTTAGCGTTTATCGTGCTTGCAATATTTTGGTCAAATGAAAGTGTCATGCCAGTTTTTGTTCTTTCAAGAGGGTGCTTGTGCTGCCACTAAATAAGGGAGCAAATCTCAGTGATGAACTGTAATAAATCTAAACTTGAATTTCAATCAGATTGTTTGCGATTGTGGTTGCTGAATAAATGCACTCATGCAACTAGTGTTTTAAAGGTGAAGTATGTATATAGGATTTTTTTAAGTAGAAATACATTTGCTTCACCCAGTTTATTGTTTGTTGACTACTAGTACTATAAAATGCATGGGCTTATCTGAAAAGACATTCAGCTTCAATTACAGATTTCTCTGCATTTAGACCTTCAAAGATTAAACTGGTGAACACGTCAAAACGAACGCGACATTGCACTCATACAGCATCATCATGCACCCATTCATGAAGACAAAGTACCAGTTTATAATGTTTACATTATAATGCTCGCATTCGTTCAAGACAGTGTTAGCCTACTCAATGACTTCTTCATGACCCTACAGCTAAAATTATTCCCAATATCTTGCACCTTTTATTGAAAGTGGCCTATTTTGACTTTTTCACTTCGGTGCCGAACAGGTCATGCGGCAGCATCAGTGGGGTACAGTGACTGTGGCAACGGGACGTACGTCTCTGTTCCCTCCATCAGGGAACGAGGGTTACCTATGTAACCGAGATGTTACCATTCAGTCGGTTACATTACTGTACGTGGGACAGACCGACGAAATGAATCCCTACCAAAGCGCCACAGGCGTTGCCCCCTTCCAGTGTTCTGTGCAAGCTCCCTGCACCCCCTTGCTTAATGACGGTGGGGCAGGGCTAACACAGAGGGTGTCCATCACTGCCGTTCCCCACAACCCATTCAGTGTGACTATTGGATAACACTGGGAAAGCATACCCCTCTACTGGAGGGAACACTGCGGAAGCCAGAGGATGCCCCGTCTTTGCCAGCTGTGTGCCAGTGCATCTGTGCCGAGAGTCCCCTCTGACAGAGAATAAAACAGCTGCCAGTGAGAAGTTTCTGGAGAGGCAAACAGGTCTATCTGAGTCGCTCCAAACTCTCTCCAAATCAGCTGGACCACGTGGGAGTGGAGTCGCCAGTCTCCCGGCAGCGCAGCTCGTGAGAGCTCGTCAGCCATGCAGTTGAGCACACCAGAGACATGAATGGCCCGAAGCAACCTCAGATGCTTCTGACTCCACAGGAGGAGATGGTGGGAAAGTTGCGACATGCAACGGGAGCATAGACCACCTTGATATTCGCAACGGTCGCAGTATTGTCCGTACGAACCAGTACGTGCTTGCCCTGCAACGGCCCTTCCAGGCAGCCCAGAGCAAGACGTACTGCCAGCAACTTGAGGCAGTTGATGTGCCAATGCAGTTGGGGGCCCGCCCAAACCCCTGACACTGCATGGCCGTTGTACGTGGCACCCCAGCCGATGGCAGAGGCATCTGTGAACACCACAGCATGCCAGGACACCTGCTCTGAAGAAACAAGGGGTCCAACCACGGACTGAAGGCTTGTCAGCACTCCAGAGTGATTGCCACTCGGTACGTGCCGAAATGCCATGCCCATCTTGGGACTCGACCATGAAGCCAGTGCTGAAGCGGTCTCGTATGAAGCAAACTGAGTTGGGTTACTGATGCTGCGCTCACTTGTAAGTCGCTTTGGATAAAAGCGTCTGCTAAATGACTAAATGTAAATGTAATGTAATTGTGACGAGCACGGCTGGCGAGAGCCGTGGGGGAACGGCGCGAGGCCGGTGACGCGAGAGTTAACGAGCTTCAGGTGCTCGCCACACTGGTCTCGTATCTCCCACGGAGGAGCTCCGGAAGCATAAAGGAGGAGCGACGACAGTGGAGGACGAGAGAGGACCAGGCCTGGAAGTTACGTTGTGTTTTATTTTGTTTGTGTGGGCGGCAGTCGCCGTGAGGAACTGCCGCCCTTATACTTTTTGGTTTTATTGTCTGTTTATTTGGTAATTAAAGTTGTTGATTGTTCGCTGGTTCCCACCTCCTTCTTCCTTGCATTGAACTTTGTTACACTGGTGCCGAAACCCGGGAGGAAGGAGGGACATGCTGTCGAAGAGCCCTCGCTGCTGAGGGGGATCGCGGTGCTGAGGAGATCGGGCAGCGCGGGAGTGAAGACCGCGAGTGGCTGCCCGAAGCGGTGGTACTGGAGCAATCGAGTGATAGGTGGGAAGGGAAGCTCGCTGCCGCGCCCCTGGGACGAGGTGGGGTGGCGGCCGTCCAAGAGGGAGCGGAGGAGCCGCCGTTCGCTGGGGGCCGAAGCCTGCTGCCTGCCGCCGTAACGGGGAGGAGCCGCCGTCCGCCGTGGGCCGAGGCCGCTGCCTGCCGCCGGAGCGGGGAGGAGCAGGGAACGGCGGGCTCGCTGCCGGCTGCCCTCATGAGGAGGAGCCATTGCCGGCCGCCAGGGGGCGGAGGAGGATCGGGCCGTCCACCGAGCGTCCAGTGCCATCGCATGGCACCGCGAGGAAGAGCCTCTCGGCGGGCTGAGGACCGAGCGGCAGTGTGTCGGGGAGCCGGACCAAGAATTTTTTTTTGTTTTGTTTTCCTCTCTCCACTCTCTCGTCCTGGTCGCTCCTTGTGCTTCCGTCTCCTTTTCTCTCGTCTCGTCGGTCCTTACCCCCAGGCGCTTTGGCCGCCGAGACTGGCCCCCGGGGGGAGTAGGCGCAGCCTCGTGGGTACCCCCCGGCCTGCGAGGTGCGATGGGGGTATGTGACGAGCACGGCGGGCGAGAGCCGTGGGGGAACGGCGCGAAGCCGGTGACGCGAGAGTTAACGAGCTTCAGGTGCTCGGCGCATCGGTCTCGTATCTCCCACGGAGGAGCTCCGGAAGCATAAAGGAGGAGCGACGACAGTGGAGGACGAGAGAGGACCAGGCCTGGAAGTTATGTTGTGTTTTATTTTGTTTGTGTGGGCGGCAGTCGCCGTGAGGAACTGCCGCCCTTATACTTTTTGGTTTTATTGTCTGTTTATTTGGTAATTAAAGTTGTTGATTGTTTGCCGGTTCCCGCCTCCTTCTTCCTTGCATTGAACTTTGTTACAGTAATGCTGCGGCTTCCATATGCTCCAGGAGCCTCTGAAAGAATTTCAGTGGGATCGCTGTCCTGCCCTTTAATGTATTCAAGCAGTTCAACACTGACTGGACACGTTCCTCTGTGAGTTGTGCCATCTGGGCGACCAAATCCAACTCCATTTGGAGAAAAGAGATCCTCTGAACGGGGGCAAGTTTGCTCTTTTCCCAGTTGACCTGAAGACCCATCCGGCTGAGGTGGCTGAGCCCTATGCTCGCATAACTGATCCGGAGAGTGTGCTAGAATGAGCCAGTCGTCGAGATAGTTGAGGATACAAACACCCTGTTCTCTTATGGGAACAAGGGCTCCCTCCACGACCTTCATAAAGGAGTGGGGAGACAGGAACAGCCCGAAGGGCAGGACCTTGTACTGATATGATCGCAAAGCGTAGGAATGGCCTGTGTGAAGAAAGAATCGAGACATGAAAGTACATGTCCTTCAGGCCGATCGCTGCAAACCAATCTTGGGGACGGATGCACTCGAAAATGCGTGTTTGCATAAGCATCTTGAACGGTACCTTGTGAAGGCTCCGATTCAAAACTCTCTGATCCTTTAACCCCAGACAGCAATGCAGCGATCGTGACCATCCCTCGGCCCCAAGTAACGGCCGCATCTAGAAACTGTATTTGAAGTGCACAGGGGATCGGCCACCACAACACAGACAGCTTTTTTCCCCTTTTTTAAAAATTTGCTGTCGTGTGCCTCTCTCCTTGCCGTAAAAATGGCCTTTCAGCGCACAAGAACACACCATTTACAGGCCGTGACAACAGTCCATTGCGCTGTAATTAGCTGCTCTCAAATAGACAGACACACACACTATAAGGATGGATTTTTCCAAGTCTGAACTCAAAATTCCTATCCTGTAATAAAACAATAAAATTCACTAATCTGAAGAGAAGATCTGCGAGAAAGAGTACAGGACAACAGCTGAGCCAGTCTCATCTCCTCACCCCATGCTGAGTTTCTCGCTCCTCACATCCACTCCCTCCCTTTAGGGCTCAACTTGTCATGCAAACCTCACAAAGCTCTGTTTGAAGTGACATCAAAATAAATACCTCAGGTGCGATTGGTAAAATGATTTCTCCCAGATCAGCATAACAGATAAGAATTAATAAAACAATGTCTGTTCTTCTGGTGTGGTACGCCTAATAAAAGATATTTTAACCATCTGTCTATACCTAAAACTAGGTGTGTGACCCTTTTGGGGCATGAGAAAAGGGTCCAACAAAAGCTGCATGAATATTTGGGTGCTAAATGTTAAGTCCTTTTGTTAGATCTGTTGTATTTAAGGGGACTTGGCAAACCACTCAGGGAAGCATCTGTACCCAGAACTTCCCACACAATCACTGTGTGTCTCTACTTGCCAGGTATGCTGACTCTATGAAACTTTACTTTTTATATTGCATTTGTAACTATGTTTTATATTTTATGCTGATCAGTTGTGTGATGTATTTTTGTTAATTCTTTTAATTAGTATGTAATCCTGCCTGGCAAAAACAATAAATGTTAATCTTTATTTATTTTGAATTTGTCTGAAATCATTATCACAGGTAGATCCCGTGGTTTTCGACATTTCCGCAATTCTAGGGTTGGGATAGATCATACTGAAACCTCAATAAACGAAGCATGTGGCACGGTTATTGAGATTTTGGATTTCTGACTATTATGACTTAACATGTTATAGTATCGTGACTAAAACGAATGGCACTTTAGTGTGAATAAGCATGAGGCAATTCCATAATTTGTGTTTTTTAGTAAACGCTATATTCCTCTGTTATGATCTAAACTAACGAGATTGTGACGTAAGACATATCACAGCTTGATATAAGTCTTTGAGCTATGCGACACCCTGATGAAAGGATAATTGAAATTAAGAGAAATTAAAGAATCAAAGATCTAAATTAATTCATATCTAATTACACGATCAGTGATTAACAGAAACATTATCATTAGAGGTCGATTACAATTGGAGTCAGATTAAATTACTAATGGAGTCAGATAAGAATTGAGAATCCAAATTTTATGAAATTAAGATGATTTTACTGAAGCGCCAGAAAGACACGCACAATCCCTTCAACCATATGTACATATATGTACATATATGATGAATGTAATAAATGTTTTCTGAAAACTCTATAAGGTCAAATTAACCATGCCTCCATGCCATGCCATGAGTTAATGTGAGTTGACTCTAGATTGACAGTTGTATAAAATAATTGTTTATTTGTTTACCCATTATCATGAATCCCTAAATACACTTGGTAATGAGAAAATGGCTAATCATACACTAAGGGTGTGTTCACACTTGGTTTGGTTCGTTTGGTCCGGACCAAAAAACAAAAACAAAACATATAGTCCTGGCCCGCTTAGCATTCACACTGGCATTTTTAACAGCTAACCTTAAGTTACCGAACCAAAGGCTTAGGGATACGGTCACAACCTGATTGGTCGGCTTTTATAACGTATATTTCGTGACGGAGCTCGCTTACCGAACATCCAAAACAATGCTGTGTGCTGGATTAAACACCATCATTTTATGCGTGTACATGTGCTTTATTTTTACCAGCTGAGAACTCACAAAGAGCTCATAAAATGTTCAAAACATTCAAAACAGCAGCAGGATTTCCTCCGTTGTTTGCAGAAACAAATATTGATGAGGCACTTTACCTCCTCGTTGCTCCACATTTGCCCTCTACTCATTTTGGAAACACTGATCTTTCCGTGTCATCAAATCAGCTGACTTGTAGCGTTGCATCTTGTGACATCATATCCTGTTTTTGGTTCGTTTACATGTCTTTGGTCCGTGTTGCATTCATATATCAATCGAACCGCACCAGAGTTCGTATGGAAGCGGACCGAGACCCGTCTTTTTAGGGTCTTTTTGTTTGGTCCGCACCAGGGTTCGGATGGCAAACGAAACCGCACTAACTGAGCAATCACACCAGGGTTCGTTTTAATCGAACCAAACATGACAAGTGTGAAGGCAGCTAAAAGAGCAAAATTGTGGTGTACTTGACAACTTTTGACTTGTCAGAGTAGTTCAGGAATTAAATTTCTCACATTTTGTCATTCCAAACCTGTGTGCTGTTTATGGAACAGGTGGACAGTTTTCTTTCAAACAACAGTGATTCATAGTGGTTCACAAGAATAAACAAACACAATGAATTATTCCCTGATAACCCTCCACCATACATGGAGCATTTAGCATTTATAGATGCTTTATGTCAAAACTGATGTCGACGACATTTTGCTCCAGAAAGAACCAGTGGCATTTGGTGTAATGACATATAATATAACATGAATAATGTTTTGGCTGAGAGAAAGATCTGTACGACATTGGTAAAAATCATAAAAGATCATGTTTATGCTTATTATATTATCATTTTTGCTCATTATGCTAAATGATCATGTTTGATGTTAACTGATCCGTCTAATACAGGGTATGTAACCTAATTAATTATTAATGAATGAATTATTCATGATATCACAACCAGACAATCTGCCTGGCCTTACCAAGCAATATGACAGCCAAAACTCATTACACAAGGCAACAAGCCTGTTTGATTCTTTGTGCAGAATTTAATATTTGTGACTTGGATTCAGTAACCATAACTTCTGTAACTTGGATTCTGTAACCATGGATTCAGTACACGAATTCATAGATTTTAGTCAAGGTTTAAGGGAAAGACTCAGAACTCCCCATCACAGAAATGTTGTTTCCTGGTTCCCTTTCCATCTTGCATTATCTGGCATGGGAGATAACAGAGCAATGTAGTGCACATTTGAACCCCAGGCTCCAGATTTCCTTTCCCTTGATCGTCACTTCCATACACACCTCGCCTGTCTTTCCTCTTAGGACTATGAAAGCAGCCTTTACATATAAATGCTTATGTTTGGAGTCTCAGTGTATTGTTCTCGTTTATACTCAGCAATGACATTTTCTATATTCTCTTGTTTTAACAGGCATTGTTATTCTTACTGTCATTTTCATTATTTAAGTTGTCTCATGGTGAAATAGATCAAATGAAAATTTACAAATGTATTTTGTCTTCTGCAGGAGGAGGAAGATGAAATCAAACTGGAGATTAACATGCTGAAAACACATTCCCATCACAGAAACATAGCCACATATTATGGTGCTTTTGTTAAGAAAAGTCCTGCAGGTCAGGATGACCAGCTTTGGGTGAGTATCTACTGAACCCAAATAATCAATCAACCAGATTTCCTCTAGAGCAGGGGTCTCCAAACTCGGTCAGAGTTTAGCTCCTACCCCAATTAAACACACCTGAACCAGTTAATCAAGGCCTAATTAGGTATACTAGAAACTTCCAGGCAGGTGTGTTGAGGCAAGTAAAAGCAGCTAAACTCTGCTGGGTAGTGGTCGTCCAGGACCAAATTTTGAGACACCTGCTCTAGAGGCTTTTAGTCTCGCATAGTCAGACCTTCAGACTGACGGCAGAAGGTCTGGACTCTATTTGCAGCTTTCATTGGCCAAGGACCACCCAAGAGGACGTTGAACTGACATGTAATGCGACCAATCAGTTTGTTTTGTTGCGCGTCATGTTTAGGGGCATGAAAATGTAATGTCAGTGTCCCTACAATAACATACCAGCGTGCATCTAATAAATTATTCATTGAAAAATGTTATGTAAGTTTACTGCAACAATGGAACTGCGAACTTCACATACTTTTGAAAATCTAGCGTTTAGTTGATCCTGTTAAGCTTTCATTGTCACAGTTGTAAACATGACGGTGTTCTTCTTCTACGAGGGAGTTTCGTCTGTGGTCCATGGGAGTGACGTCTAAGGCTCAGTCTAAGAGGCTCTTAACTGCATGTGCATAGTGTCTCACATTACTAGAAGTGCCATAGTTTGTGCTACTGAGGTAAAAAAATGGTCCCAAACAAAATCAGGCTTTAGCTTCTGCTGTGTCCAGTTATGTGCTATTATAAGGTTTCTAGACATCCACATCTTAAAGGGGCAGTTCACCCAAAAATGTCATCATTTAATCACACTCCTGTCGTTTCAAACAGAAGACAGAGCCAACAAAGGCTGCCCATCTAGCTCATTGACAACAAACTGATTCTTCCATTCTTCTTACCTTTGCTGCTGATGCTATGATTCTTCCTTCATTGGAATGTTCCTAATTTCTTTTTCTCCTCTAATAACAAATTTATTTCTATTTTGATCCCTAAATTTACAAAAATAATGGCAAAGTGTGGAATTCTGACTTTGGAATTCTGCAAAGTGTTCGTTAACTGAGTTGGCTATTCAGTATATAGTAGGTCTGCGCATGTCTGAAAATAATTTATGATCACCAAAATGATTTTATATGATAAAAAACATTATAGTCCAAACTTCTATTCATTTAATACATTTTAATTTCATCTAAATAAAAAATTGTAAAACTGGAAGTTATTTTTTTAAATGTGGTCGTTATATCGTGGCCCTCACTTGCATTTGTGACGGGCCGCATGCGAACCACTGGTTTACACTGATGGCTACTTTTGTGCAGTACTTATCTGTGGTGGATCCCAATCTGGGACCATCTTTTCATGGACATTGCTAGGCTTAGATTTAAATTAGAGTCACAATACTGGAATTTCTAACTTCGATACCTTAAGCAAAGAATTGATATTCGTTACCATTTTCGATACCAAAGGAGAAAAATGCTGCATATACTGTCCTATAGATTTATTTTAACATATATATGTATATATATTGTCCATCCATTAAAAGTCTAGGCAATAAAATTTCTTCTGAAGAGATCACTTTAGATAAAGCCTTTAAGCCTTTTTTCATAATATAAATGTTGATCGATTACCATTTCAATTATCTCATAAATATTTGCTAACTCATGTATTTGTTTTTACAATGAGGTAATTTTGTTGCAATAGCTTACACACAGCACAATGAAGCTTGATTTCAAATGGTAAATTGAATTTAAAAAAGATCAGTAATCAGTAATAAAATAAGGACAAATAAAATAAATTACTATCAATAGGACAAATTACAATAGAATAAAGATACAAATGAAATAGACTGCTTCATTTTTTGCAGGTGGGTCTAACCTTAGTAGTCAGGTATGAAACTGAATAAAGAAACAAAGAAATCCATTTAAAATAACATTGGATAAACTTTATTGTAAAAATTGAACACAAGTTTCACAAGTTAATCAGTCAAGAGCAATGATTTTCTCTTCGTCTTTTGTTGTTTGATTAACATTAACAACATAGTATGTTTATTAGGCTGCTGTCCCTTTAAGACCTGACGCACACACGGATCCAAAATACTGTTACTGTCACACATTCTTCCTGAACTCTTTACGACTGTGTCTAAGTTAATACTCGCCAAGATGACCATTGTGACATTGTTTTTGAGTGTATTTTTATCTTTAATAAGAGCTCATTTTGGCACTTGTATGTCAGGGGCGGCTTTATTATGTGTGTGCACGAATTCTGCAGGAATGAGTAAAATTATTCGCAATCCCACAGTGAAATTCAGACCCCATCACATCAACACTATTTAATCAGCCTATTTAACATGTCAACTCGCTGACGGAGATGAGAGCAAGAAAGTACAGCTGGTTTTGTAGTATCGATACATATTGAAATAACGCTATTTTTGACAACACTAATTTAAATTGTAGCATAAATGTAAAGTGTATTATCGCACAGCTCTATAAGTGTGTATCCACATACAAACAGTTAACTCGCATAGGGTGATATATACTATGTAGCAAATCTCAACTGCTTGATTGCTTGTCTCATTACAAAATGTAAACTATATTATGGCATGAAGATAAGGCATGAATATATTAATATATAATATCATGATTTTCTGTAAATCTATACAAATATATTTGACTTAAAATTATCTCCAATGCTCAATACTTCTCCATATAAAGCAGTGTAAACAACAGTAAATATCGACTATGACAAGTCTGTGTACATGTGTGGCTGCTAACCTTCCACTGCTCTGCCGTTACGATACAGATAAAAGGGTCCCTCAAAAAGTTCACACGACTAAAAGGAGCATCAGTGTCTGATGCCACTTTTATTTTGAAAGACGTATATGAAAACCAGTGACTGAGTCAGATGCTTAGAAAAACACGTTGTCCGTATTCAATATGCTATGAGCACCAGACCGTTTTGAGTGGGTCGAATTGTGTGCGGTCAAAGAATCAGTTAAGAATCAGTAAAACAGTAAAAAATGTACTTTCCTGCCATGTCAGGCATTGCACGCGCACTTTTCAATAACGTACAAATATGGTGCGCTGTATATCACTTTACTAAAATAAACTACGAGCTTGCAACGTCGTTTCTGTCATCAATTACGTCATGGAAATAACCAAAAAGGTGATTAAAACAAACAAGTATCACATTTAAATGCATAAAATAATTAATTTTACACTCTGGTTGTTGACTTCCACTATTATTCACATTCATATGGGAATTCAAAAGAGAGCACATTTTTCCCATAGTACAGAGTTTAATTTAGGTTTGATAGAATTTATTTTGACAATATAGAAAGTTAAACATTTAGTGTTTATTTTAATAGTTTTAGAAACTCAGAATAGTTGAAGAGTTCATTGATTATACATAAAATTCAGTGATAATCTTTCAACTACAGTATGTAGTTTTCTGCGTGTCTTATACCTGAAGCTATAGTGGGAGCCCGTTTATTAATATGCATATGCCTGCAGGTGAGGAATATATATATATATAAATTACAATTAAGTACAAATTCACTGTATTCAGTTGTGTTGTAAGCAAAGTCCAGTACATTATAGACACATTTTTATGTTTAAATAAAGAAGATTCTTTGCCACCCCAGACTGGTTGCTGACCCCTGCCTGGCCACCCCTATGAAAAAATCCTGGCTCCGCCACTGATCAGTGTCTGCATTGGGAAAGGGCCTATTACATTCTTTCCCTTGGCAGTCCATATCTTCAGGGCCTTCAAGGCCACTGTCTGAGGGTGTGTGGGGTGTGTTTACTAAAGTTTTTTACTATCCTGATTAAGTTACCGAAATAAATAACAATGTAGATAACCACTCTAGACATCTATGCTGTCACTTTTTTGTTGAGATGTTAAATGTGCTTTCTTTGTGTATCTTGACTTTTAGCTGGTGATGGAGTACTGCGGCGCGGGGTCGGTCACAGACCTGCTGAAGAAGACCAAAGGGAACTGCCTTAAGGAGGACTGGATTGCTTACATCTGTAGAGAGGTTCTAAGAGTGAGCAATTCCATCTAAAGACTGATTGATAGTATTGGCCAGTATTGATAGTATTTTTTTTTTTTAAATAAAATAAATAAATAAATCAAACAATGTTTAGGTGGAAGGAAATCTTAAAGAACAGGTGAAGCATTACAGTGAGCGTAGTATACATGCTATAGTAAATCTAGTGCATGTAAAACAAATCATATGTTTATTGAATAAATGAAATGATTACAACTTTCAGTATGCTTGCAAGGACAAATTTAAACTGTAAGGATCATAATTAGTTTGTACTTGTTAAAATGGCTAGAGAGATCCTAAGATCTTGTAAAAAGGGACATAATAGATCCCCTTTAATAAATGAAATTACTTGAATACATGCTTGTAACAAAGTTCGTAAATATGGGAAGAAGGAGGCGGGAACCGGCGAACATTCAACATATTTAATAAGTAAAATAAACAAACAATAAAACAAAAGTATAAGGGCGGCAGTTCCTCACGGCGACACAACATAACTTCCAGGCCTGGTCCTCTCTCGTCCTTCACTGTCGTCGCTCCTCCTTTATGCTTCCGGAGCTCCTCTGTGAAGGACTCGAGACCGGTGCGCCGAGCACCTGAAGCTCGTTAACACTCGCGTCACTGGCCTCGCGCCGTTCCCTCACGGCTCTCGCCCGCCCTGCTCGTCACAATGCTCTATTCACAGTCAACCATAAGAAAGTGAAGCTTATAATTGTATTTAAATAACATTCCTTTTCATCCACATTACAGAAAAGTGTATTTTTAATTAATAAATTAATTAATACATTTATTTGAAAAGGTTGTTTTTATGGTGATGAACATGATGCCACAAATGATGTTGACTGAGCTTACTGCAGAATATTCCTTTAATTCCATAAGTGAAAGTGTCCAATAACGGGTACCTCATGAAATAATGTAGTATTTTGGCTGGTCACACATCTGCTCCATCAGGTGACTCGCTCCATGTAAAATCAAATATCTAATTCTATGTCTAGGGTCTTCTTCTCATGATGTGACACAGTATTATTAATTTCATTTGTCTGCGTTTTGTTTAAATGATTTGCTACTGTTGGTGTTCTCAGGGTCTGTTACACTTGCACTCAAATCATGTGATTCATCGAGACATTAAAGGACAAAACGTGCTGCTGACGGAGAATGCTGAGATTAAACTTGGTAAGACATTAAGCATTAAGCATTAAACTCTTAATATGAGAAATGCTTTAAATGAAAAGCAATGCATGGTCATGGTCAAATGACAAATAATGTAAGTTCTGGTAGAGTATATATGGCTGAGGACATTGTTGAACTCTGTTTAAATGATGTCCTGTGTTTTCAGTGGATTTTGGTGTCAGTGCTCAGTTAGACAGGACGATTGGCAGAAGAAACACATTCATCGGGACACCATATTGGATGGCGCCAGAGGTGATCACGTGTGATGAGAATCCTGACTCTACATATGACTATAGGGTAAGCAGACAGGCTGTCCATTTTGTCATCAACATTCCAGTAAGTTAACTTGATATTCTCAAAAATGGGAGTCATTTTCTATTCGTTGGCAACGTGATATTTCAGTATACTGTTTTACTGTACATGAGTGGTTGAACATGTTCATGAAATACATTACATTATTTCACTCTGTTTTTAGAGTGATGTGTGGTCTCTGGGTATCACAGCTTTGGAGATGGCAGAGGGAGCGCCACGTGAGTTTACATGATTCCTAGGGATATTCTGAGAAAAAAAACTTTTATATAACTCTGTACAAGTTGCATATGATTCAATGGTTCCTTGTTTTCCACATTTCTCACAGCCTTGTGTGATATGCATCCAATGAGAGCGTTGTTTCTAATTCCACGAAACCCTCCTCCCAAACTAAAGTCAAAGAAATGGTAAGATTATCTTCCTTTACTATACAGAGCATTTGTGACCCGTGCTAGCTAGAATGTCTTCTGTAGAATTTCCAGTGAGATCTCACAAAGTAGTTTTGGT
Source organism: Opsariichthys bidens (assembly GCA_037194245.1). Taxonomy (NCBI): domain Eukaryota; kingdom Metazoa; phylum Chordata; class Actinopteri; order Cypriniformes; family Xenocyprididae; genus Opsariichthys; species Opsariichthys bidens. The sequence continues at coordinate 217,350 of CM074308.1, read as the reverse complement.
TTACACTGGTATTGTTAGTTCCAGTAAAGGATTATTTTGCATATTTGACAGCATAGACGTAACTTACGGGTGGGACATGTCTCCACCACTTTTTGCTAGGGTCGATATTGTCCCAACCACTTTTGTGAAACATCTCACGGCTTGGATGTATCTAATAGAAAGGAAGGTGTGGTGGAAATTCACCCATGTGATTAAAGTCAAGCCACTCCATAGTAAAATTATCAAACCAACTTTACTGAAAATTGAAATTCAGGGTCGTCTCTTTTCAGAGAACTACAAAGTGAACTCCACACAAAACAGAGTATTTATCCAGTCAAATCATACATATTCATTTTTCAGCCTAACAAAGACTTTCAAAATTGATTGGATAAACAAATGAGTAAATCATAACGCCATCCTACTTCCTTTTACCATATAAGTACAAATTTCAATCCATCGACATTCCATAATAGTTATCCGCTTATAACGTATGTAAATAATTATTAGTTAAAGGCACCTAAACCCCTAACTTCTTCCCAGCTAACTGACCTTAAAGGCAGAAAAGTCATTATCCTTAAGTCATTGCTCGGAGAAACTATTTACTAACCTTGCAACGTATAAGGTAAATGGTAACCCATTTACTTAGCCATAAAACTAACAGATAACACATATACCTCTTCGTGCTCACCGATCAGGATCTGACCCCTACAAATATGGGTTAACCTCCACTGGGTAAAAATCTTCAGCAAACTTTCTTTAACCTTCAATTCATCTCCTCACATTCTTAAACCATCAACACTCTTTTGAAAACATCGTACACAACAAAAAACAAAAATCTGTTTTCTATATGTGCAATAGTTGCACACATATCTATATATCAACAATCAAATTTAATTTTTCTCATGCTTCAAAGATTATGGAAAGATCATATACTGAAATCTGTATTAACTCATATAACATTAACAAAATTAATCATGTATGATCCTTAGCATTGATTGAACACACATATAAGAAAATAATATTTCCCTTGCAAAGGATCTTCAGCTGACTTGTGGAATTTTAATTTTGTTTATTTGTGTTAAATAAGAGGTGGTCTGGCGCAGGGATGTGTTGTTTTTGAAATCATTAAGAATATTAAAGGGATGGTTCACCCAAAAATGAAAATTCTGTCATCATTTACCCATGAACTATCCCATTAAGTGTTATTTAAGTATATGAAGTATAGTATATTATAGTATATTTTGGTTTTTTATTTAAGGTTAAGAATATTTTGTTATTTTCACTTGATTGCACACTTGAATTATCAGTAGTAGATATTAGTCAATGACAAGTATAGGTTATAAAATATAACTTTTTTCTTACTTGCAGATCAATAAAGTGTCTCCATAATCCTCCTTACTGACAAGTGCTGGCTACTTGAAAATTCATTATAATTCATAATTAAGTCACACTGATTTGTTACCTATTTAAATTCTATCTAAATTGCAAAATAAACAGTCATGAATCAATACTTTTTACTTTTAATACTTAAGTACATTTAAAAAATCAAATACTATTGTACATTTACTTTTATTATTATTAATACTTAATACTTCTATGGGAGTTATATTTTAATATGGTATCTTGATTTATGTACTTCATCCACCACTGGTATTTGAAGAGTATTTAGTAGCATTTAGCAAATTTACTCACACTGTTGACGTTTATGCAATAAATCTGTTTTTATTGATCCTCAAGGTCAAAAAAGTTTCTGACATTTGTGGAAAGTTGTTTGGTGAAGAACTTCCTCCACAGGCCGTCCACAGAGACCCTCTTACGCCATTCCTTCATTAAAGACCTTCCCAATGAACGACAAGTACGCATCACACTCAAAGATCATCTGGACAGAACGAGGAAGAGGAGACGAGAGAAAGGTGTGCAACAGAGTCTGAAAGGAGAGACATGTAGATTTATTTATTTAGCTTGCATGAATAGTCATTCTGATTTGCATATGCCTGAAATGACAGTGTTGTTAAAAGCAGTTTTAATAAATCACACCCACTCATTGAAAACAAATTGTGACCTAGAGCCCCAGGAAACGTTTTCCGCGTACCTCTCCCCCCTCTTCTGCTCCAAATGAAAGCATGAGAATAATTTTCTCTCATATTGGATGAATGTTAGTGTCGACAGTAATAGCACTGACAACAAACATCAGTTAGATCATGATTTGCACCCTCACCTATGTAGTTGACCTTTTATTAATTGAACAACATAAAAAAAATTGTATAATTTGCTTTTGGTTTGGGCACCACTGTTGGCCTAATTTATGTCAAGTTCTGTTTGTAACCAATCTTAACAGAGGGAACGGAATATGAATACAGTGGAAGTGAAGATGAAGAAGATGCCATAAATGAAGATGAAGGTGAACCCAGGTATGTCTTGATTCATATTTCCGAAAATAAAAATGACAGCAATATTACTCCTTTTGGAGTGAGGAGATTGGCTGGAAACAAAGAGGGATTGATAACCATTACAAAAGCACAGCAACGGATGTCATTTTGATGAAAAGACAAACTAGACTCTTTTCCACCATCAGGTTTGGCTAATACCAACTAATGAAAAATGTTGTGACAATGTTTTCCGAGCAAAAAAATTAATAGGATGTACATGTAAAAGTAAAAGTAGTTGGATGTAACATTGTACGTGTAAGTTTGTGAGTGAGAATGTGTGCATCAGCATTAGTGTTATCATAATACACTAACAGAGAAATCGTTACTTGATTACTGTCCATTATATAGTTATATAGAGTTTCCTGATCTGGGCCAGTGAGAATGGCTGTGGTTTCTTTTTCCGGTATGTTCCTATGAAATCAAGATTAGAATGTACATAACCTTGGTGGCGGTGTGATGCTGTAGGTGAATGCAGGATGATAACATCTAGGGGTGGGTGATATGACTAAAATCTTACTTCATGATATGGTAGTAAGAACAAAGAAGAAAATTACCAACAATAAGACGAATATAATTTAAAATATTAGATTATTTTTTAAAGTACAAAAGGTTTATTGAAATAATGTTAATTGATTAACATTAGTTTTATCGAATTAGCTAGTGTGATGTATATGCTACACTTACGAAAAATACCCTACTGTCCCGGAAAACCATCATTGTGTTATACCAGAAGGGTTAGACACCCGGAGCAGTGGGCAGCTATTGCGACAGCACCTGGGGAGCAATTAGGGGTTGGGTGTCTTGCTCAAGGGCACCTTAGTCGTGGTATCGAAGGTGCAGAGTGCTGTTTATTCACAATCCCCACCTTCATTTCCTGCCGGCGTGGGAATCGAACCGGCAACCTTCACATTACAAGCCCAACTCCCTCACCATTAGGCCACGACTACTCCTGTTTAACTGTTCGGCTTGGTGGAGGAAAAATGGTAGAATACTTTCTTTGGAATAACATGCACTGATGTGTTGAAGTGATGCACTGTGAAGTGTTGAACATAAGACTAGAACAGTGTATAAGGAAAGTAATTATCAGTATGTATTTTATGTTAACTTGAGTTTAGAGGTGAGATTTGGATGAATGAACTATAGTAGATCCCTTTGAAGCCTAAAAAAAATGGCATCAGCAGCAGCCAGGAAGCTCAATGTGTGACACAACGACCAAATAGAAGATCAAAATAAATCAATGAAATAAAATGAAAGTCAAATTGTAACTTAAATTATAAATTAAATTTAAATCATAAAAAGCCTTATGACCCATAAAATGACTCTGCAGTGGCCCTCTCTTCTGATAAGCTCAGGTCAGTGACTGTGTCACCCAATGCTTGAGTTAATGTGCTCTGTCAGTAGTCTCCGCATGGCAGATGGCATGAAAGCCTGACAGCCCTGTGTGACGTTTTGTACAAATGTTCGTTTTCAGCATCGCCCTTCTCTTACGTTTGGTCGTTTCTCATGTTATTTTCTTTGTGCTCATAGCTCTATAGTGAATCTTCCTGGAGATTCCATGTTAAGACGAGAGTTCCTTCGTCTGCAGCAGGAGACACACTCGCAAACACAACTACTCCAACAAGTACATAATCAAGACAACTACAAGAGACAACTGCTTGCGGATCGACAGAAGAGAATCCAACAACAACAGGAGGAAAGACGACGCCTCGAAGATGTATGAATGAATCTTTTTCTTGTTGTTGTTTAATGAGTGCATGAGCACATTTCAGAAAAGAAATGCTGTTTCACCATGTAAATAGAGAATAGAGTAAATAGAGTAAATAGAGAGCACTTTGTTTTACTCTACAACACCTAGCTTTATTACAATTTTAGTGTTTGTTTGCTTTGGATTTTCAGTGTCTTTTCAAATGTTTGAAAATGATGTTTATTGCATGGTTTACTAGAGGTTCCTCGTCTTTCTTTCTGCCTAAATCTTTTAAATTTGTATGCTAGCAGTCAAACATTTGGAACGTAAGATTTTAAAAACCCTTTGGCCTAAGAGTTTGTGCTAGATTTTTTTTTTTGTTGATATCAAAATTGTGCCAACATATAAATCTCATTTTAAACCTATAATTTTCATTTAAAAATTCTATAAGTTGAAACAGAAGTAGTTCAGGGTGCTCCAAGTGTCCAGAATTCATGGAAACATATTAAACAGCATCCCAGGATGCACCCCATTAAATTTGACAGCTGGAATCTATACAAAAGAAGAATCTGAAATAGACCATTAGAGTTATTTCTGACTATTATACAAAGTAGAAAATAATAAGAATGAAGAACAAGTCAGGGTGTCCAAATGTTTGACTGGCAGTTCATAGCCGATGTATTTGTGTTTGGAAAGCATCAGGAAAGGCTGTTACATGATACCGGACTCCAGTGGCCAGAGCCTCAGGAGATGTTATGGCAAGAAGAGACTGATGTTACCGAGAAAAGCAAAAGAAATCACAAGAAACAGGTTAGAATTTATTAATTGAATGTTCCTTTTTATTGGCATGTTTTGTTAAACAGTCACTGCAATGAATAGACTCTGATGGACTAGTTTTTTAATTTTTTTTTTTTTTTTTTTTTTTATGTATGTATTATCACTGCATGTGTGATGTGTGTGTGGTTTGTGCGTTCCTTGCGTGTACACTGTAATTCCAGGTCCGGTCAGTTCATTTTCTCACAGCAGTTTTTGCTGCCTTGTGAAGTAATGTTCACTAATCAAGCTGAATTACACAACAAAAAAAACATATTTTCGTAGCGATATTTTATTTATTTATTTTTTTGGTCCGTGAGTGCATACAGAAATGTTTTATCTTGTAGGTTTTTGATTTTATTTCTACTCACATTCAACTTTAACTTTAGTTTGTGCTTGTTAGGCAGGGTAAGGCATGTAATGTTTATTTATAGGCTATAGCTTATTTCCCACATTCAGTTTCACTTTAATTTTGTTCAGGCTTCCTTTTTATAATGAATGTTGTTTATAAAGAATGGTATTATAATTAGTTTATTTTATTCTTAAATTGTTCTGTACCATTAAATTTGAGGGATTCTTGTTGAGTGAAGGGAAGTAAAATATATGATTATAGTGTTTTAAATGTTTGTAAAGGTTTTACTGGTATTTTACATTATTTCTAAATGTAATAATGTGACATATACAGACTTTATCTGTATGTTTGTCTTTTGTTCTCATTGGATTTCAGCCCAAAGACAGTGAACATCACAGGACTGATGTTGAATCAGCATCCATAAGTCTTTTTGCTGAGCAGGTAAATTAATTATTTAATACTGAACAGTTTAACAACAACTGCTTGCCAGCTTGAAATCTTTCTCAGATATTTCTGGCAAATATAATGCCATTCTGACACCTCTTATAAAGTGTGACTAATTTGTCTTTAATTGATATGAAAGTGGCATCAAAATTATTAGTTAACAAAAGTTTTTCTATTATCTCAACAGCTTTAAAAGTACTGGGCCCGGTTGCATTAAACCTCTTAAGTAAGGGTAAGGGTTAGTCCCTGAGGCAAGGTATTTCTTCAAGAGTGTTGCAACAAACCTCTTAACTGTCAATTCAAAGAGGGTCTTTAGAGGTATAATATTTCACTTCTTTGTCTAACCAACTTCGAATTTGTGGAAAATTCCTACAATAGGACTGATCAAAAACATTAAGAAGGGACATTAAATTATAATTGATACGTTGTCGCACCATGTGAGCTTTGTTTATCAAGGTTTTGGTTTCTTTTGCTAACAAGATACCATGAGCTGGCGCAGCAGTTGTATTTGGGCATGTTTTAGCTTTGTTTGTCTTTTCCGCAGAAAGATAGAAACACCGTCCAATTTCTCCAGTTTCTAATTCAGTTTCTCAATATTCATTCTCATCTTCTGAATGCCATACTCTTAAATTATTTCCTTTAAATCGCGTTGTCCAAGAGGCCGTTTCCCTTAGGATCCCCTCACAAGGCAACACTATGGGATAAATACACCCTTGAGTCAATGAATCCCATACTATAAGCATGTGAGTTTCCTCACTTGTAAGTTGCTTTGGATAAAAGCGTCTGCTAAATGATTAAATGTAAATGTAAATGCAAATGTGATTGCGATTCAAGATAAAGTTAATTTCCACGTTAGTAGAAGTTATGAGGTCTAAACCCAAAACTTCACATTGTTCTCTTGTCTTTGTGCACTAGTTGAATATCCCCCATCTTTAACTGGCCAAATTACTCTACTTTTGTAACATTCATGGTGATAGTTACATCCACCATAGATGTCCTCTTGATATTTAGCAAGGTTTTTATCATTTCTAGGCACCCAATCCCATAATCCCCATTTGGAGATAAAGGGTAGAGTAAAATCTTGGCCAGATTTCAAAGTTGCATTCGAGGGGTCCATAAAGCTTGGCTTTCTTGGTAGATGCCAAATAAAATTAAAAACAAGCGTACCATTGTCATTGTATTGAGAATAACTTGCAACCATCTCTAATCAATGTCAGTGGAACTGATTCCTGAAATGGAAGCAGAGAAATAATTAAACATCATTCCTTTGTTATCCAGGTTTTAAAACTCATGGACGAACAGTGCTCAATTTCTGGCCATAAGCTATCGTCCTTATTTTGTTCATTCACTAGACAAGGTTTGACTTGTGACCAATGATACCATCTATCTGTTCCCACCCCCTTCCCTTTAAGGCACACACTTGTGTCTGTTGTTAGAAGTATCTCATATGGTCCTTCCCACCTAGGCTCTAAACCTTTCCTAGGAATATGTTTGACCGTAACAAAACTGCCTAACTCGGGAATGTGTGGAATATCAGTAGTGGTGTGTTTTTCATCCCACTGCTGCTGGGCTTCTCGCACTTCTCAGCATCAGGAGGTAGAACCATTGCTCTTCCAGTCATCAGTTCAAAAGGGGTTAGTCCTGTTACTCTGTTTGGAGTTGCTCTTTAGTTCCACAATATAGCAGGTAACAATTTATGCCAACCTTGGCCAGTCTGCAGAATAGCTTTGGTAAGGGATGTCTTCAAAGATCTATTAAGCCTCTCAACCGTCCCCGAACTCTGTTACCTGTAGGGAACGTGGAATTTCTGTATAATCCCCATCAATTTTATTGCTTCTTTTATCAATTTTCCAGTGAAGTGAGTTCCATTATCTGAATCAATCTCATATGGAAGGCCCCAGCGAGGAGACACTTCTTCCACCATTACTCGGGCTACAGCTTCAGCTGTGCAAGTCTTTGTTGGGAATGCTTCCACCCATCCAGTAAATTGATCTATGATTACTAGAATGTACTGGTACCCTCCACTTAGTGACAGTGGTCCTATGAAATCAATTTGGAGATGTGTCCATGGCCCTGATGGTCTGGGTGCATGTGACATTTGCACCTTGACAGATTTTCCCACATTTGCTTTTATGCAAATCAAACATCTCCTACAATAATCATCAATGTCTCTCATCATTTGTGGCCACCACCAAGTCTCGCTGATTTGAGCTTTCATTGCTTTTGCTCCAGCATGCACCTTACCATGTATACAGCTGCATTAGTTATTTCCTTGTTCCAAAAGGCATCACCACTTGTCCTGTTGGAATTCTCCAGATACCTTGATCATCTTTCTTTGCTCCCACTTCTATCCACTGTTGCTTTTCTTCATCCATTTCTGTGAGATATGACAGAAGTTGGAGCTCAGGATTCTCCTTTTTAATTTCCTGAACCAAGGTAATAGGAGTAGGGGAAAGTAAAGCTGCTTCTCTGGCTGCTGCATCTGCTGCCGCATTTCCTTGACTTTCTTTGCACTTTCTTTGTCAGATTGATGTGATTTTACTTTGACTACGGGTGCTTCTCTCGGTAAGTGACATGCTGTAATCAACCGACGAATTATGGAGGCATGCTGTATTTCACCCCCACCACTAGTGATGAGTCCATGTCTCTTCCAGAGGGCAAGATAATCGTGACCCACACCAAAAGCATAACGACTATCTGTATAGATGTTGACTCGATCTCCTTCTAATAGTTCAAGAGCTTCCGTGAGTGCTATGAGCTCAGTACTTGTACTGAAAATTGCCCTGGAAGAGCTCCCTTTTTCACAACGGTTCCATCAACCTTTACTGCAGCCCATCCAGTGTGTCGTTTTCCATCAATGTAGTAACTGGATCCATCAACCCATAGCACTTTATCTGGACTTTCAAGAGGGATTGGATTAACAGGGCCAAGGATTTCATCTTCTACCTGTTTTTCATGTGGTATTCTTTTCTCATGTGGTATTCCCTCATGTGGTTCCAACATCATTGTTGCAGGGTTAAGGGAAGTGTCTCTGATGATTTCCACTCTCAAGTCCTTGTTGAGCAAGGCTATTTCCCATTTTGCTCTCCTCGCATCAGGGATTGATTTGATATTTGTGTTGTTTTGGTTGACCTATCATGGTGACAGGAATCTTTGTGGAAAACCACCCAACTGGTTTGTAATGATCACCAGGTTTTTGACACTGCACTGCTGAGTATGTCTCATCTCCTACCCTGGTCCACAAATGAAAGGGCAAACGACCATCAGGGAGTCCCATGGGTGGAGCTGAAATCGGATTCTCTTTCATAGAAGTAAACGCTTCTTTAGCTTCTGTTGTCCAGTCTATCTTTTCCACTCCAGGTTTCCCTCCTTTATACACGTTGATGAGAAGACTAGTGATACTGGCAAAATCTGGACTATATACTGTAATTGAACCAACAGTAATTGAAAAGTCCCATCACCTTTCGCATTCCTGTAACTGTCAGAGGTTTTGGAAGTTGTCGTAAGGCCTCTACACGCTCTGTTGTCATTCTTCTTCCCTCAGCAGACATTTCTTGGCCTAAATAGATAACTTTAGTTTTGGCCAGCTGAGCTTTGTCAGGGTTTACCTTGAATCCACCTTTCCTTAGAGCTTGCAGAGTAATATTTAATGCAGATATATGGCCGTTTTCACCTGAGCTTGCAATCAACAAGTCATCAACATATTGGAGGCAAACACTTCCTGAACTCTCAGTTTCAGCTTTCCGCTCTTTTAAGAATTGATCCAGAGCTCTGTGAAATACAGGAGAAAGGTTAAGACCTTGTGGGAGTCTGTTCCAAACATACTGGGTTGCACTGGGTTGTTAAAGGCCAATTTTTCTTGGGATTTTTCATTAATAGAAACCAGAAAGCCGACAGCACATCTAGGACCGTGAAGATTTTTGCATCTCCTGGAATATCCTTCAGAATAGTTGCAGGGTTAGCTACTATAGGGTGTTGTTTTGGTGTTACACTGTTAAGTCTTGTGTAATTGATGGTTAATCTCCACGAGTTGTCTGATTTCCTGACTGGCCAGACAGGGCTGTTGGTTGTTGAATAAGCTTGCCGAACAATTCCTCCAGCTTCCAAGTCTGCCACAATCTCTGCCACTGCTTGTCTTGCTTCTGGTCGAATGGGGTATTGTTTATGAGGGGCATGTGTTGGTCTCTCAATAACAACTGGGTCAATGTTAGCTTTTCCACAATCTAATTTGTGTTTAGCCCAAACTTCTGGATATAAACTGCACAGAAGACCCCACACACCTTCTTTTTCCCATTCTCTGGTGATCGGTGTTGCCACACCAATAGAACTTATGTTACATGCGCGGTCTTCGTCTGGTATTATTCCAGCTGTTGTAGCAACTTGATGACTGTCAATAAATACGATCATGTTCAACATTGGTAAAATATCCATACCTATGAGACTTCCTTGTGAATTCGGTCCCACCCAGAAAGGTGTCCACAAGACTTCATCTTCATGTATCTGCAGAGGAACTGGTATACTTTTGTGAAATCTTGTGATACCTCCTCAAACTCCTTCAACTTCTGTAGTTTCATGTGTTGTAGGTAGGTTCAAATCAGTTATGGAGATGGCTGCCCCTGTATCGAGAAGACAGTCACATGGATGACCCCCTATTAAAGCAGGGATTAAAAGGCGATTATCTTTTTTCTAACTTATACAGGGGGCCGCTGATTCCTATTGTTGACGCATAATTCGCAGACAAACTTGAGCTTCAGTCCATTTCTTCCCTTGAGGAGTTTCATCGTTGTTTTTCGCATTGACCGGTTTAAATGATGGACCTACAGTCTTTCCTAATGTGGCCAATTTTCCCACAGTTACGGCGTACCTTCACCATCCTATCTGTATCAATGTTGGATTGGACGAATGCCACTCCTTTTCGATTTGGCTTGTTTACTTCTTCCTTGTTTGATCTTATAGCCATCTCTAGACGACCAGCCGATTGCATAATTTGACCAAATTTTTCTCCTGGATTAACTCCAAGTGACAAGGCTTGTTGGTATTTTGAGCTAAAGCCGTCCATGAGTGTGTCAATAAATTGTACATCTCTATCTGGCTCTTTCTTAGCACAAAAAGCCCATCTTTCATAAGCATTCCATTTACGCAGGGCATATTCATCTGGAGATTCATCATCTTTTTGCTTAATCAATGTAACTGAAGTGAAAGGAGTCTTACCACTGCCCAGGACAAAGATTTCTTTTCGGAACACATCTAAGGCTTGCCAAAGACCCAGGGGTCGTCCTTGGCCATCTACCCATAAGTTTATCCATTGGGCTGTTGTTATTGACGCTGGCAAGTGTTCCCATCGATCTCTCAGGGTTTTAGCTTTCACAATGGTGTGTATATCTTTTAATGTCATTTGATGTGCTTCAACCAAGGAATCTAATTCTCGCCAAAACTTTGTGTTTGGATATTGTCTCTTTAGAGGAGGTAAAGCTGTAAGGATGGCTTGACGTTCCCCTGGTGTGAATGGTCTTTCTTCTGTCATCATTTCAGATTGTAATTCTTCTTTTTTAACAAAAGATGAAGAGAATTCAAGACTGGCCTTATCAACTGTAATTATGTCGTCATCTCTTGTGTCATCACCCCATTCAAATCCATAATGAGCTGGTGTGTGATGCATGTCTCTGTTTGGCTGAGTGGATTTGGATCTGGTTATTACTGGAGCAGCCTGTGCAGATGCAATAAATATCTTGTCAACTGGCACTCCGTTTGATTTGCCAGAACCTTTACTTTGTTCAGGCAAAGTTGGATACTTTGGGTTGTATGGCATTACAGTTTTTGCTGAGTCTACTGGTGCTTGTAGATATTTTCTTTCAGCTTCTACTATTATATTTGTCCAATCTGGATCGAATGAATCATCAATAATTGTTTTTTATTTTTCTGGACATGTAATACACATAATTTTATTTAACTTGTTATATGCTTCAACTTGGGGCTTCATTGCTTCAACAAGTGGAACAGGACTTCCATCAGCACTGCAACAAATTCCATCTTGCTTCAAAATCCAATGAGCAGCCAGTATTGGAAAGGCTTTCAGCTTGACAGAGTCTTTTTGGATCATGAACCATCTAAACTGTTCATCCAAAGACGCATCAACATCCAGTCCCTTCTTCAAAAACTTAGCTTGCTTTTTATTCTTCTTTTCCAGATACCAAGCAGATAGTAAGGGTTTCTCCTCCCAACAAGCTGTCAGGGTTACTTCATTGTTCTGAAAAAGGATGGAGGGTTGCATCCTATTCTCGATCTGTGTTTGTTAAATCGAACAGTTCAAAAACTAAAGTTCAAGATGCTAACACTCAAACAGATTGCATCACAGATAACTACAGGTACTACAGATACTACAGGTCACTGCGTGCCATTTATATCCCGGGCGAGCTCAATTGTGCGGGCAACGCGCTCTCACGACAGCTCACATTCCCGGGGGAATGGAAACTCCACCCCCAGGTGGTCCAGCTGATCTGGAGCAGATTCTGGGATGCACAGGTGGACCTGTTTGCCTCTCAGGAGTCCGCTCACTGCCAGTTGTTTTACTCCCTGACCGAGGGGACCCTCGGCACGGATGCTCTGGCACATAGCTGGCCCCGGGGCCTACGCAAATATGCGTTTCCCCCAGTGAGTCTTCTTGCACAGTTTCGGTGCAAGGTCAGGGAGGACAAGGAGCAAGTCTTGCTAGTTGCGCCGTATTGGCCCAACCGGACCTGGTTCCCAGAACTGATGCTCCTCGCGATAGTTCCTCCCTGGCGAATTCCCCTGAGGAAGGACCTGCTTTCTCAGGGACGGGGCACCATATGGCACCCATGTCCCGACCTCTGGAACCTCCACGTGTGGTTCCTGCACGGGACGCGGAAGACTTAAGTGGCTTACCGCTCACGGTAGTTGACACGATCACTTCGGTGGAGCTCGAAGAGGCGCGCCTATGCTTTGAAGTGGAGTCTCTTTGCTGATTGGTGTTCTTCCCACCAGGAAGACCCCCAGAGATGCCCAGTCAGCTCAGTGCTTTCCTTCCTTTAAAGTGGCTTGGAAACGCTTTCCTGGCGTTTTGGTCATGGCTATAAAAATGTGGGAATTGAGTTCCCCTGAGGTAAGGAACAACAGCTTCGACCATCTCCTGAGTAAGACCCTGTCAACTCCGTCCCACTGGTATGGAAGACCTCGTAATGCTTACTCCGGGCGCTGGAGGGTTACGAGATTTGTGGTAGCATTTGCAGGTGGCACGCCTAGGCCTGCCTGCATCTGCTTCCCCGACGCTCGTGGCGTGGCTCAGTTGCTATGGCGTTTTCCATTGGACCCCATTACGTCAGTTCGACGTAACGTCCTGTCCGGAGATCTTCCGCCGCTGATCCCAGTCAGCCCCCAGAATCCGTGGTCACCACTGCTTACGACCAGCTCCTCGGCTCTGTCCCCGTCACCCACCCCGTGCTGCTCCTCACCAGCACCTCGGGCTGCCCGTTCACCAGCAAGGCTTGAGGCGGAGTCCCCGGCTTCCCTTCAGGCCTCCAGGCCCCCGTCACCTTCTAGACCCTTCAGCCCGGCACCTACACCTCGACCCACAGCTGCCTCGTCACCTCCTCGGCCCGTCAGCCCGGAAGCTCCGCTGGACTCGTTCGTCTCTCCAGGTCGGCCTACGGGGGTCGACACTCAGCTTCCGCCACGGACTTCCGGGTTGGCGGCTGCACCGCCACCCATCACCCCTACGCCGTCATCGTGGTCCTCCCTCCCTGCAACCTCCCCGTCATCCTCACTTGCCTCAGCGTCACTCCGATCTGCCAGACCAGCGTCGGCTCCTCGGTCCCGCGTGCCAGCCGAGAAGCTCCCCCGGTTCCTCCACCAACTGCCATGGTTCCGTTGCCATCGATCAGCCCCAGCACGCCATCCACCCACTTTGTCTGGATTCCGCCCTGGCCCCTCCCTCTGTCAACTTCACCATGGTGGCGGCCACCTTCCCCTGTGCACTGTTTGTCTCCAGCTCCACGCCCTCCTCTGAAGCCTCCGCCTTCTCCTTCTCCTTTCTACGGCACGAGGATGCGCCTTTCCAAAGGGGGGCGCTATGTCACATGTTCATTTCTGCCTTGTCTTGTGTAGTTCAGTCTTGTCGTGTTTAGGTTAGTCTTGTTAATCAGTCATTGTCTGCACCTGTCTTCACGTAATTAGTTAATCCCTATCACCTGCCCTTCATTTAGTCTCTGTGTATTTAAGTTCCTGTTTGTTATTCATCCGTGGTCGGTTATTGTTTGTGCTATGCACTCTGTTCCGTGTCTGATCCCGTCTATGTTGAATAAACCTGCCTGTTTGAATGTTTATCCTTGTCTCCTGTCATCCGAGCGTGACAGCTAAATAGGTTTTATAGAATAAAATGATATGTGTCATGAATATCATGATTATCAAATTATTTTAAAAGCGAATAATGCACTTATACACAAAAATATGCCATTCCTGTCATCGACCATAACCAGGGCTGTTTCCCAAAAGCATTGTAAGCCTATGAACCTTGAACCATTGCCACTAATTGTCTCTACAATCAGTTTTGCTAACAATGGTTGGGACTGAAATCGTCCTGTTTTATGAAACCGACTGTACATTATCCCTGTCTTAGTGATGTGTGTTAATGCATGTCTGTTTGTTGGCCACACCATCAGTCTCAGGGCAGAAAACCCCACCGCACGCTTCCCAGAGATCAGTCACAGCTGTTGTCGCTCCAGCACAACCATGGACACCAGCAGAAGAGCCCTAGAGCCATCTCACCACACGATGGGGTAAAAAGTCATGGGATTTCTGTCAACACATTGGTTTATATAACATAATGCATTATGATTGTGATTTAAATGGCCTCTAGTTTGTGATAATATTGTGAAACTCTGGCATTCAGCTGGCAGGTAAACTGGAATCCCTGGACACCCGTCTTGTCAGTCTCAATAATATAGCTATCAGTATTCCTCATGTTCAGTCACGTCTGGGATCAGGAAGCAACTCCAGTCCTTGTACTCCAGCACTTCAGAGAGCCACCAAACAGCCGGTACGACATCACAAACATGACAACTTTCCCTGAATCTACTCCTAAACAATCAAATTATCAAAGATGGCCGTTATCATTTGCAATAGAAGACATTGATGTTCTACCACAACATGCTCTAGATTTCAGGATGCAGAATTTCCCCCACAAGAAGTGCTGTATGATGAACAGTAAAATGTGAAGTCTGTCAAAGCTCATGCTGCTCTGCATATCCATCTGAAGAATCATGTATTCCTGATCCATTTCAGTCTGAGTTTGAGTGGCACATTTTTTCATAGTTTGTTTTATGAATCTGTAACAGTGTAATGCAGACTGTTATTGAAGGATAGGGCAGTGAAAATAGGGCTAGCTTTGTGAGCACAG
Source organism: Opsariichthys bidens (assembly GCA_037194245.1). Lineage (NCBI taxonomy): Eukaryota > Metazoa > Chordata > Actinopteri > Cypriniformes > Xenocyprididae > Opsariichthys > Opsariichthys bidens. The sequence goes on along the minus strand of CM074308.1, from coordinate 202,237 downwards.
CAAAGCACTGTTACTCATTTCATAAGTCAGTATAATACGGCCAAATTTACTGACTTAAGCTAAGATGACACAAATCATAATAATACTAATTAATTAATTAATAATTGTACAGGGTAATGACAAGGATGTATAATCCAGCATTGCAAACTGAAAAACACAAGGCCAGTCAAAGGAGTTGAAAGGCTAATTTGCTTTGATTTCAGAACATGAATGTATGTTCCAGTGTAGAGATTCATCATAGCAGCTCTATGTCTGATGTCACAGCTCCTCTCTCACCAACACAAGATGAAGTCTTCTTGAACCCTGATGATCAGCCGCCAAAGGTTTGTATTCGAGCATGGGTTGTCTCAGATATATCTCCACAGTGTGAATGAATATCATGACATATTTCAACAGCTGAAATTTAAACCTAAGATATAATATCATACTATACTTTTCATTATAATAGCCATTCAAATTTATAAAAGTTTAGCTGTGTCAGAAACCTTTGTATAGGTGGCAGCTGCTAAATTGTGGTCAAAACAGCTTCCTCTTCCCAAGAGAGGTACCTTCCTTCCTTTAATGTGACACATTCATCCAAAGCAGAAATACGGTTAACATAAAAAAGTGAAAATGTTGGCCAAAGGCATTGCACCCAGAACAAGAATAAAGAATGTTCATTTTTGCAAATATTGTCTCAAGATTCCAGAACGAACAACGTCAAAATTTAAAGATGTCACGAGCCATCACAGATATGGATCCAGGTAAGTTGTGTCCTTGTAGGACACATTAAACATTCAAAACCCACATTAATTAGGCTCAAATTCAGACCTTTGAAGCTCCTCATTATCTTCAGAAGAGAAACTGGCTGTTTTTGTTTCTTCTCAGTGGAGATCGTCAATCTTCATTGGACAACAGTGTTAAAATGTCCTACTCTAACAGCTCAACGAGCAGCTCACAGCCAGGTGTGTTTTTCTCTAGCTGTAACGTATTGAAACCTATATCAGAACAGAATAAGGTCAGTTATTCAAGCATATGCCTTTGTACAATTCATATAGACTTTCTTGTTCTTGCAGGTTACTGTATGCTGAACATTCCAGCTCATCAAAACAGAAACTCTCAAAGTCCAGGAACATCGCCACCAGACCAGGTGTGAATCTGTATTTCATATTTGAAAATGTTGCACGTTTAAGCACTCTACACAGCTTATTTCACCTCTGTTTTTACGCTGAAACACTTTTAAGTATTTATATCCCCAAATATAGAATATTAAAATCAGTATCAGTAAATGCCCGTTTACACCAAGATTGATTATTAAGCTTGCGCTGCAGTTTTGTCTCTTTAAAGCAGGATGGATTCTGATTGGCTGTCAATGTTTTTTTCATTTATCTGCTGGAAAAAAAAAATGTTCTGAAAGTGATTACAATGATACTGTTCTTATGTGCTGGTATCATTATGGCTGTGGTGTGGACTCTGCTATTTTTTAAAATTTAGAATGATTTTTAGAACTATATCTTCATCATTATAGTTATCATCCTTGGTGTGAACGTGCATTACGATTGTTGGCTTTTAATATCAAACTGTTTTCATCTTCAAGGGATTGGGAATGAAGTCGCACTTCAGCCCATTATTGAAGCTTGCAGAATATTCTTCCTCCAGTGATGAAGATGATGAGAAGACTAGGTAATCTCACCTTGGCAGTTTGCGCTCCTCTGAAAGTTGACCAAATTAAAAACAAAACATTAAATACAGATTGTCGAAGATTACGAGACATTCATGAAGTGACTGACAAAGTCATTTTGTGGTTATACTTTATATAAAATACCTATTTTTTAGCACTTTTAATGTGATGCTAAGTATATCAGCCATGGCAATGCCTTAAAAGGATAGTTCCCCTTAAATGAAAATTCTGTCATCATGTTATTCCAAACATGTATGAATTCTTCTTACTTCTGTGGAACACGCAAGAACATTTGTTTTTATCCATACAAAGAAAATCAGTGGGCTTCAATATTGCTGGGTTACCAGCATTCTTAAAAATATCTTCTTTTGTGCTCCACAGAAGAGGGAATACAGTTTTTGGAATAACATAAGTAAATGATGACAGAATTGTTTTTGTGTGAACGATCCCTTTCAACAGTGATTGCAACCAATTTAAATTCCATACCAAAATAATCATGATTTAAATCAATGTGAAAGGAGACATATGGTTGGTGCCAGATGGATAGGTCCCTATGTCAAAGGTTGTGAACACGCTGCATGTCACTGAATCAAGACAGTGAATTCCTCACAATGCAGAGTTAAAGTGCCTCTGGCATTCACATTTCTGATCTTCTGCCGATGTTCTACCAAATGTCAAACCACATTAGCCTGTGCTGATCGTTTTCTGTATTTCTGTATAGTTCTCTAAGCAGCCTGGCAAAGACATTGCAGCTTTGCTTCAGACTAGGGCTCATGATTTTGCCAAACAATCACATTGTGCTTATTTTGACAGATATGATAAACACGAAGACAAAAAAATAACAAAATGGCATAAAATCACATTGAAACACCACTGATTGAACACAACCATTACAAAATAGTGGTTTATTCAAGTGTGCTATTATTATACCTATTTTAAACTTAAAATAAGAGCATATGTACTTTCAGTCTACTTTTTGTATTTACCAGTTATACTTAAATTATACTTAAGTATATTTGACTTACACTGACAGGTACATTGAGAAGTCTAAGTATATTTAATTTAACTATTTTAAGTATATGTTATACATATTCTATGTATATTTGAGTGGAACTGAACTTGATCGTTTTCTTTGGCATCATTAAAATTGATCTGACTGTTGTTTCTCTAGGTCACCATTGAGCAATGGAAGGCCCTTGTTATCCAGAGGGCAGTTTAATGAAATTATTCTTCAGCCTCATCTCAATGTGAAATCGCAGCAGGTAAAGTCACCTTCAGTGTGTTGTTCTAGAGAACAGTCTAAAAAAAACTCAATAATTCGGTCCTAATGGACTCCTATGTTTATCTGCCTTTGATTTTATTGTGACTCTGCAGCTCATTTTCACCAGTGGAGACTGATTGTATTTAATGTAATTATTCAATCCATTAGTGTTTTGGATATAGTCAGCTTTTTCAAAGCGTGATTTCATGTCCTAAAACATGTTCATGTTTCTCCAGCAGAGTGCAGCAAATCCAACACAAAATTTCCATCAGCGGCCTTCTGGATCACAATCCAAAGACAGCTACCATCTGACGGACCTCCTGAACAAGAGCCCCACGCATGAGCTCACCTGCCACCAAGACACCACACAGAGCTTTGATGTAGGTCTTCATCTCGATGTCTTCTGGCTTTTTTTCAGACTCCAGATAGCAGCACAGTTTTGAACACCATTTGAGAGTTTTGGCTTTGATAGATTGGTTATTTTTAATGTGTGCTGGACATGATCATGGTCTGATCTTGGATTCACGCAATATTTATGTTCCAGAGGTAAGCAAGTCAAGTCGTCTTCATTTATATAACTCTTTTTACAATACAGAGTGTTTCAAAGCAGCTTCACAGTGATAACAGTAGAATTAATGGACAGAGATCGTTTTGGCTTTACAGCAGCTCTAGTTCACGTTAGATTATTTGGGTCCGAACCGTGGTGTGTTTGCAAAGCAGCAGCTGTTTATCCCTGTTGCTGGTAACAATGACACAGGAGAAGGTGGCAATATATAGCATCTTTCTTAAATTACCACGGTGGCCGAGAGAGCTCAATGCATCTCTTTTTGGGGTCCCCTTGAAACATTTTCGTTGTGGTTTGTGCTATTTGCAGCGGGTTTTTGTGTTTGCTTGTGTTGTGAGGATTTGCAGCACATGTGTTGTCAAACTGATGATCACGTTTTCTTAATTTGTTGGTGTTTTTTTCTATTTGCATGTGTTTTCTTATTTGCAGTGTGTTGAGCTCTCTCAATCACTGTAAATTACACTTTTACATACACTTTTATATTTTAGGTTTCGAACTTTCAGTTTTGTTTTCAAAGTGTCTGCACATAGTGACACTTGTATCTATTTGCTGCGAATGTGCTGTAAATGTTCTAAAGAACGTGGTAGTCCATTTCTGCTGAAGGTGAGTAGAAATGAGATATACATTCTCTTCTCTCTAACTGCAGTGTGTCAGTCACACTTGTCAGAAAAGTGAGAGAGAACACACATGAGCTCAAAGTTTTTCAAATCACATGTTATCAAAAGCGGTTCACTTCAGAGATTTAGAACAATTGTGTTCATATCAGCAAACGGCATTCACATCATCCAAAAAGTCGAACCCGGGTGCGCACCAAAAGTGCTAGAGTGAAAGCACCCTAATAGTTTCAGAAGGAGATGACAGATTATAACTTGTACGTTTTACAAAGATGTAAGACTGTTTTAAGCCAGTCATCATTTTGATGTAAGCTAATAAAGAAGCTAATTATTTGAGGTCAATCTAAAACCATTTTAAACAGATTTCACACATTAACAGAAATATTTTAGATAAGTTCACCCAAGGGTGGGCGATATGAGCAAAATCTTATATCATGATATTAGTCATTTTATTTCATGATAAGGATGTTGTCACGCATTATGTATAAGATACAAGAACATGACAAAGAAGAAGATCAGATAACAGGTTAGTTTAAACCACCAGATAATGGCCAACACCCATTGGCAATATTACACAACATACAGACGAGATCCGACAAAGCACGGAACAGAACAGGGATAATATATAAGGGAACTAATAAGGGAGAACGTAATCAGGGAAAACAGAAACATGTGAAGATGAGGGCAGAACAAGACATGACAGAAGTGCAAACATAACAAAAGTCCATGAGTGTTACAGATATATATCACAAAAAAAATTATTTTTGCTTTAAATAAGGTTATGATATCAAATTTTAAATTATTTATTATTATTATTTAAAATTTCTAAATTCTTGTCACCAATTTCAATATCCCCAAAACTAATACTAAGTAAAAAAAAACAACAACAAAAAACTCAAGCTTACTGAAGACATGTAATAAAATAAGAACAAAGAAAGTAATTATGAGCAATAGGACAAAACTACAATCGAACAAAGAAAAATGAAATAGAACTACCTGAAAAATTTCAAGCACTAAATACAAAAAACTAGGCTACATAAATTGTATAAAGTAATTAAATGTAGAAAAAACATGGCATAGTCTTCACTGTGTAAATTAAATATAAATGTATTCTTATTAAAGTTACAAAAGTGATTCAGTCAAGAGCAGTTTCTCTTTATCTTTGGTTGGTTGATTAACATTAAAAATATATTAGGTAAATAAGGATGCTGTCACTTAATATACTGATGTATATTTCTTTCTTAACTGTTTACGTTCACTTAAGACATAAATTAATGTTTAAAATGATCCTTGCAGAGATGCGAATTCTGACAAATAAGTATTTGTATTTGATTGTTCAAGCCCCAAAAGGGAGATAGTCCTTGCTGCAGAACACAAGATCCAGTGGGCAAGGTTGGATACAGATCCAACTCCTCCCACTTTACATATCCCTAAACCTACCCATCTCTGCCCCCTGGATCTCGTGTTCTGCAGTGAGGAGCTACTGCAAAAAAAAAAAAAGAAAGGTGGCAAAAGAACTCAGTTAAGTACTGAAGCACTCTGTGAGCAGCGGCTTCATGTACGCCTGTCTCCCAGACAGTGCTCAGGAACCATCTCACAGAAAGCATGCACATATACCAAAATGAGCTCTTTTTCACTGTTTATTGCTATCACATTTCTTTGAACCGCAATGCTTAAATATGCAGGCAAACAATAAGCTTTTATGACCAATAATGTCACATAAGCATAAACTGTAATAGAGACGATAGTCCAAGATTTCTACGGGTTGACAAATTTCTACCAGTTAATCGTGGCTACCAGTATATCACCCACCCCTAAGTCAGCCTTTTTGTTGTGCTTTCCCCCCTTTTTTTTTTTTTACATAGATGTAAAATATTATAGAATTATGTTACATCATGGTCTAGAACCATGATCTTGACCTTGATAATACTTGCATTATCATGAAAAATTCTCCCCCTTGATGTTTGTGCTTATGTCATTCTTTATTTACAGAAATTATTCAATAATCAGCCAGGAAAAAGCACATCTTCTTCCTCGTCCTCATTCTCACCTTTTATTGACCCCCGTTTGCTGCAGATATCGCCACCTCAGAGTCTGCAGGGATATGACCAACGTGAGTCCACATATCTGATATAAAATGTCAGAGTATAAAACATATGTATAAATCTCTCTCTCTCTCTCTATCTGTCAGTGATTGGCAGGTGTGAGCCATGCATTAGACAGCCCCACAGGAAGGGCTCCGTGGTGAATGTCAACCCCACCAACATTCGACCTCAGAGTGATGCCCCAGAGATCCGCAAATATAAAAAGAAGTTCAATGCTGAGATCCTCTGTGCTAGCCTGTGGGGTGAGACGCGTTCATATTTACACATCACACTTCAGAAATACATGTAGTGCTGACTTTTGATATTAATAAAGACCATTTACATGTTCCTGCTTAAATCGATTGTAAAAGAATACAATAAATTAATGTCATACGAAATAAACGCCACACATCACTGCTATGACATCTGCTCAGTAAGGAATCTTTAAGCCCACTATAAAACTTTGAAAATCACTGTAATGAAATGAACACTTCACTTTATGTTCACTTCACTTGATATTCTAGAACAAATAAAGCTGAAATGAGTCAAGTCAAGTCATCTTTATTTATATAGCGCTTTTTACAATGCAAATTGTGGCAAAGCAGCTTTACATTAATAAGAAAATGGTGTCATTGTCCAGCTTATTCTATATATTATTGATTCATTCCGTTGCAGATATCAGTAGTTATTAGTCTAGTTAATTTAGGTATAGCAGCACTGCAGAAAACAGTGACGTAATCGTCCGGCTCGGCTCAGTTCACATACAACGGTGCCAATGCAGGCATATGAAAAACACTGCTGAATATCAAGCAAGTGTCCCCAACTTAAGCAAGCCAAAGGCAACAGCGGCAAGGAACCAAAACTCCAACAAATGGAGAAAAAAACCTTGGGAGAAACCAGGCTTAGTCGGGGGGCCAGTTCTCCTCTGGCCAACAGTGAACACATATCCAATACTCAGGCAGAGTTACAGGTCATTAAACAGATTTGGAATCGCAACAGTCAAAATATTTAATCTAGTTCCATCTAGTTTAAGATCTTTTTGATCACGCCGGTATGGGACGGTTTGTTGGGATATGTGCCACTAGCTGATGAGTCGTTAAGGTCTTCACAAAGGATGAGCTAGTTAACACAGTCTCCGCTGACACCCCAGGGCCACGCGGCTACCGCTCACAGGCACAGGTTCCCCATCTGACCCGGACACGGCCCGGATCCAGCCAATTATGTTAATTGTTAAACCTCGGGATAAGCAGAGAGACAAAAATTAGTGTAGACGCCATTCTTCTTCTGATGTAACGAGTACATCCGGTGTTATAGGAATGTTCACGGTTCAGGCTGACCTGATCTATGCAGCCTAACAATCCTTTAACAGATATGAAAACAAAAATTGATAATGCGTCATGTGTATACCAGGTTAAATAGATGCGTTTTTAGTCTAGATTTAAACTGACAGAGTGTGTCTGCTTCCCGAACAATGCTAGGAAGATCGTTCCAGAGTTTAGGTGCCAAATAGGAAAAGGATCTGCGGTAGATTTTGATATTCTAGGTATTAACAACTGGCCAGAATTCTGAGATTGCAATAGATGCGAAGGAGTATAATGCATTAGGAGCTCACTCAGGTACTGGGGAGCGAAGCCATTTAGTGCTTTGTAAGTAATTAGCAATATTTTAAAATCTATACAATGTTTAATAGGGAGCCAAAGCAGTTTTGACAGAACCGAGATAATATGGTCATATTTCCAGGTTCTAGTAAGGACTCTAGCAGCTGCGTTTTGGACCAACTGTAATTTGTTTATCACGCAAGCAGGGGAACCACCCAGTAGAGCGTCACAGTAATCTAGTCTCGAGGTCTTAAACGCATTAACTAGCTGTTCCGCATTTGTCATTGAGAGCATATGTCATAATTTAGATATATTTTTAAGATGGAAGAATGCGATTTTACATATGCTAGAAATGTGGCTTTCAAATGAAAGATTGGTATCAAAGAGCACACCCAGGTTCGTAACCTACGAAGATGACTTAACAGAGCAGCCATCAAGTGTTAGAGAGTATTCTAAGTTATTATGTGCAGAAGTTGTTGGTCCAATATATAGAATCTTTGTTTTTTCTGAATTTAGTTGTAGGAAATTACTAGTCATCCAATTTTTTATCTCAGCTACGCATTCTGTTAATTTTGAGAATTGGTAGGTTTCATCAGGGCGTGAAGAAATATAGAACTCAGTATCATCAGCGTAACAGTGAAAACTAATGCCATGCTTCCTAATGACATCTCCCAAAGGTAGCATGTACAGAGTGAAAAGCAACAGTCCTAGTACTGAGCCTTGTGGTACTCCATATTTAACTTGTGATCGAAATGACATCTCTTCGTGTACTACTACAAACTATACTATACTGAAGATATTACTATAGATTACAGCAACACCTCCCCCTTTACCTTTCTGACAAGGTTTGTGTCGATAATAGTAACCTTGAGGGCTAGACTCATTTAAAGTAATGTAATCGTCTGGTTTTAGCCAGGTTTCTGTCAAACACAGCACATCTAGATATTTTTCTGTGATAATATCATTTACAATAAGTGCTTTTGAAGAAAGGGATCGAATATTCAGCAACCCAAGCTTTATCTCTGTTTTTTACTTGTTGAACCGTTTTTTAACTTGTTTTTACTTCGACACCGTAAACCATCAAATTCTTCTGTCCACCCTCTCGTCACTGGGCATCTCAGGTACTGCACTTCAGTGGTTTGAGTCCTATCTCACAGGTAGGTCTTTCAGAGTTGCCTGGGGAGGGGAGGTATCCAAACTTCATGAACTGATCACTGGGGTTCCTCAGGGTTCAGTTCTTGGTCCCCTCCTCTTCTCCATTTATACTACATCACTGGGTCCCATCATACAGGCACATGGTTTCTCCTACCACTGCTATGCTGATGACACAACTCTACCTGTCCTTCCAACCAGATGATTCCACAGTAGCTGCACGGATCTCAAGCTGTCTGGCGGACATCTCGAAGTGGATGGAAGAACACCACCTGCAGCTCAACCTGGAAAAGACTGAGCTTTTAGTCTTCCCTGCCACTCCTACTCTACAACCCGACATCAACATACAGCTTGGTACAACCACCATTACCCCATCAAAGTCGGCCAGAAATCTTGGAGTTATCTTCGATGACCAACTGACCTTCAGAGACCACATCTCAAACACGGCGCGGCCATGCAGATTTGCACTTCACAACATCAGGAAAATCCGTCCCTTGTGCAGGCCCTGGTCATTTCAAGGCTTGATTACTGCAATGCTCTTCTGGCTGGTCTGCCGTCAAGTGCAATCAAACCTCTTCAAATGATCCAGAACGCTGCTGCACGTCTTGTCTTCAACGAGCCTAAGAGAGCCCACGTCACGCCCCTCTTCATCTCTTTGCACTGGCTACCCCTTGCTGCTCGCATCAAGTTCAAAGCGCTGATGCTTGCTTACAGATCCACCACAGGCTCTGCACCTTCCTACCTCCACACACTGCTACAACGCTACGTCCCCACCAGAAGCCTGCGATCACTAAAGGAACGAAGGCTTGTGGTACCGTCACAGAGAGGCACAAAATCACTCTCCAGAACATTCTCCTTCACTGCTCCCTGCTGGTGGAATGATCTCCCTACTTTCATCAGGAACGCAGAATCCCTGGCAATATTCAAGAGACAGCTGAAAACTCATCTCTTCCATGAACACTTGATCCCCTCATAAAAAAAACCCTTTCCTTCCTTTTTCCCTTCCTACTCTAGCGTATGAAACTTGTGTTGTGAGCAGTTCATGTGTTATATGCCAATTCATGAAGAACCACTTGTTTGTTTTCCTCACTTGTAAGTCGCTTTGGATAAAAGCGTCTGCTAAATGACTAGATGTAAATGTAAATGTAAATGTTGAACATCAATTAAATTATCATCCTTAAATGGGTTTGGAAGTTTTTTATATTTATTCATTCAGGGTACAGACACAGTCTCTATGTGATGATATCTAGGTGAAAGAGTCTCTATGTGTTGGGATTTATCTGACTTCTGTGACATGAGACAGCTAGCAGATGGTCGGTTTAGCCAGTCTGTCTGCTTCCTGACCTGGGCCCCAGTTAGTCAAGGTTGAGCTCTAAGACTATGTGCCATATTTCTAGAGAGAAGAGTGGCACCACCCCAGGAGGGATGAATGCCATCTCTTTTCAAAAGGTCAGGTCTGCCCCAAAAACTTTTCCAATTGTCCATGAAATCTATATTATTCTGTGGACACCACAGAAGTCCAGTCATTGACTGCTCAGAATGATTGTAATTATGTCTCATATAGATTTTTAGATTTATTTCAGTGTGTTTGATGATGCATACATGACCCACATCCTGATACATAGTGTAGATACACCCACCTTAGTAAAGATCTCAGTCACATCAGTACATATATAACATATGTACAGTCGTGGCCAAAAGTTGAGAATTACATAAATATTGGAAAAGTTGCTGCTTAAGTTTTTATAATAGCAATTTGCATATACTCCAGAATGTTATGAAGAGTGATCAGATGAATCGCATAGTCACTTTGCCATGAAAATTAACTTAATCCCAAAAAACCTTTCTACTGCATTCATTGCTGTCATTAAAGGACCTGCTGAGATCATTTCAGTAATCGTCTTGTTAACTCAGGTGAGAATGTTGACGAGCACAAGGCTGGAGATCATTATGTCAGGCTGATTGGGTTAGAATGGCAGACTTGACATGTTAAAAGGAGGGTGATGCTTGAAATCATTGTTCTTCCTTTGTTAACCATGGTGACCTGCAAAGAAACGCATGCAGCCATCATTGCGTTGCATAAAAATGGCTTCACAGGTGTAAGATCTAGTTTTGGTTTTGTTCCCCTGGGTTGTGTCTTGTTTTGATTGGTTCTTGGGTTTAATCATTGTTCACAGGTGCTCTTCGTTTGTCATTAGTCTGTCTATTTAACCCTCATGTTTCCATTGTACCTTGTCGATGTTTGTGGATCTTTATCCCTGTAACCACTGTGGTGAGTTCATGTTGTTCCTGTTAGCCAGCCAAGCCAAGCCAAGCCACGCCACGCCACTGTTTTGGATTTATGTTCTACGTTTTGGATTTACCTTTGTTTACTGAACTTTGAATAAAACTGCACTTGGGTTCTCACTTTAAACTCGCCTCCAGTGGATTCCCTGTACAACAGGCAAGGATATTGTGGCTACTAAGATTGCACCTAAATCAACAATTTATAGGATCATCAGCAACTTCAAGGAAAGAGGTTCAATTCTTGTAAAGAAGGCTTCAGGGCGTCCAAGAAAGTCCAGCAAGTGCCAGGATCGTCTCCTAAAGAGGATTCAGCTGCGGGATCGCAGTGCCACCAGTGCAGAGCTTGCTCAGGAATGGCAGCAGGCAGGTGTGAGCGGATCTGCACGCACAGTGAGGCCAAGACTTTTGGAAGATGGCCGGGTGTCAAGAAGGGCAGCAAAGAAGCCACTTCTCTCCAAAAAAAACATCAGGGACAGATTGATCTTCTGCAGAAAGTATCATGGACTGCTGAGGACTGGGGTAAAGTCATATTCTCCGATGAATTCCCTTTACGATTGTTTGGGGCATCTGTAAAAAGGCTTGTCAGGAGAAGAAAAGGTGAGCGCTACCATCAGTCCTGTGTCATGTCAACAGTAAAGCATCCTGAGACCATTCATGTGTGGGGTTGCTTCTCATCCAAGGGAGTACACTCACTCACAATTCTGCCCAAAAACACAGCCATGAATAAAGAATGGTACCAAAACACCCTCCAACAGCAACTTCTTCCAACAATCCAACAAAAGTTTGGTGAAGAACAATGCATTTTCCAGCACGGTGGAGCACCGTGCCATAAGGCAAAAGTGATAACTAAGTGGCTCGGGGACCAGAACGTTGAAATTTTGGGTCCATGGCCTGGAAACTCCCCAGATCTTAATCCCATTGAGAACTTGTGGTCAATCCTCAAGAGGTGGGTGGACAAACAAAAACCCAATAATTATGACAAACTCCAAGAAGTGATTATGAAAGAATGGGTTGCTATCAGTCAGCATTGGGCCCAGAAGTTGATTGAGAGCATGCCCAGTTGAATTGCAGAGGTCCTGAAAAAGAACGGCCAACACTGCAAATACTGACTCTTTGCATAAATGTCATGTAATTGTCGATAAAAGCATTTGAAACATATGAAGTGCTTGTAATTATATTTTAGTACATCACAGAAACAAGATCTAAAAGATCTAAAAGCAGTTTAGCATTAAACTTTGTGAAAACTAATATTTATGTAATATATATGTAATTCTCAAAACTTTTGGCCACGACTGTAGAATAACAGATTTTCTGTGTTAATAACTCTAACTGAACAACTTGTAATTCCACCCATATATTACATGATAACATATATAACATGATTTTGTAAACATGCTATTATCAAGAGTCTTTTCAATGTATATTTTTTATATCAGGTATTGAATGGCGTGAAAATGCTGTTTTATTTGGTATAATTGTGCTGTTGAGGTAGATCTGTGTATTTTCTCACTGTGACTGCTGTATGTTTAGGTGTGAATTTGCTGGTGGGCACAGAGAACGGCCTATGGCTGCTGGACCGCAGTGGTCAGGGCAAAGTTTACTCTCTCATCAGTCGCAGACGCTTCCAACAGATGGATGTACTGGAGGGCCTCAATGTACTCATCACAATATCAGGTACATACTGTACATAAAGTACTCTACTACAATAGATATTATTCTTAGATATTATATATCATAATATATTTATACAAGCAAATGAATCAACAAATCCTGCAAGAGACCAGGAAGAATTGACCATAAGACTAAAAAAGCTTTATTACATAGATAGTTTGGCAACTCTAGTTGGATGAGCCACATTTAAAGCTGAGATTAATTGTCACCATAATCTTGTGTGTTCAACAAATTATTGATTGTGTGAAAGGAAAAATGTATGTTAAATTTCAGGCTCTAAATAAGTGACTTGGGAAAAACAATACCAAAGCAAAATATAGCTGCAAGCAGCGATGGGCGGGCCCAAGCCCATTGGCACCGCCAACCGGGTGGCTTCAAGGCAACTGTGCACGTCGGGCAAAATTAATTTAAACGGTGTCTCCAGTTGGAGACTGACCAGTTAGTTGAGTCAGATTATTCAATAACATTTTAAACAATAAGAATAAAGTCTATACTGTGACAGAAATTAATCTTTGCTTTAATATATGACTTTGCTTTTAATAATTAATCTTTAATCTAAAAGCGTTCATAGCAAAGTTATCATTAGCAGTTCAAAATGTTATATATTAAACTGAGTTTATCTTCTTATATTAAAACTAAATAGTCAGTGAAATACAAAAGAACTGGTTCTTTGCCTTTATTTCTTTATACACATTTATAGAAGAGAAGGGCTAAGAGATTTCCTATTCTATAATGCATACAAAAAGGAGACAGCAATGAAAGGGTTAAACCTGCAAGATCCTGAGAGAGAGAGAGGGAGAGAGAGAGAGGTTTACAAAACTTTATTTAAAACAGCACTTAATCAACAATTCACATCATATATATGAAGAAAAGATTAAAAAATAAAAAAATTATTTAAAAAAAATACATTTTCAAAACCAAATGTCCATCAGAAACAACACACAAAACATCATTAACACATCACATATCGTTGAAAACCATATCATTATTTACAAGACTATTGTATGCAAATTATATTTTTAGTCTACCAGCTACTAACTTCATAAACATCATTTCGACATTAATACTATTCAACTGTAACCCTTGATTTTTCCTGGTTTTCCATATATGCCAACTTCGCAGTTCCTATTAAATAATTTAGCAGACACATCTTCCTTCTTTTCGAAAAATTATATTTCACACCCCCTATAAAAACTTGCTCTGAGAATTCTTCACCAAAAGCTTGAAACAATCTACTAAGAACATTGAAAAGACCTTCCAATCTTTTAAATTTTAAAAATAAATGTTCTAAACGCTCCTCTTCACCACAAAACCTACATCCCACCCCTACTGCTGGGTTCAGGCACGCCACATGTTTGTCTGTAGCTATTGCACCATGAATGATTCTCCATTGAAGGTCCACAGTTCTCTTCTCCACCGGAGGTTTATACAGAGTTCTCCTTCTGTCTCGTACGAGACAATCTGGCTTCAACAAATCTGGCCACCTTGAGATCTTTTGTGCCCGAAGTGAAACTTGATGCAAAACTTTAACTGCAGTTTTATATATGGCTTTCTTTGATGTTGTTTCAAACAAGTCCAGCTGTGGAGTCTTAAAAGACAAAATTGAACCTGCAGATTCATCCTCTTGTCTTTCCACGACGACAGCAGCAACTCTTATTTTTGGAAAGTCCAGCTCATTGTTTATATATGATGGAAATTTTTGTCCAATATTTTTCCTATAGCCGCTTGGTAATGCATGAACAATTTCTTCCACCAGCTTTTCCGTCAAGCACGAGGATCTTAATCCTGTTAATTCCTTCAAGGTTTCCACGGACTCCCATCGGTCATTATTTAAAAGTTGTCCCAGTTTCACAATGCCATGTCTTTGTAAACATGCACGCACGCTTACAGAAGACAAAAGTCTTGTCTTAATTATTGGATTGAAAAACAGACATTCCTCTCGTATCCAACTCTCAGATTCACCAACATCTCTTTCCACTAAAAACAGTTCTCCAAGAGTTCAAAATTGACCGGTAAAAAGATGTGACCACAGACAGATTCACTTTTTCCAGTTCCATTAAAAACAGATGTCTGTCTAAATTAAGGCCACCTGCTTTTTGTAGAATTATTTTTGCAGTCTCAGTCCAAGTTAGGTCCTTATAATACAGGAAACTCTGTGCTGCTTGTATTCTAAAAGCACAGATCTTACTCCGTACATCCACCAGACCTTGACCTCCCTCATACATGGGAAGGTAGAGAGCGGCTGCTCGAATCCAATGTTCTCCATTCCAAAAAAAACTCCACAAAAGTCCTCTGTATTTTACAAATCAAATCTTCGGGTGGTTCCATTACAATAAGTTTATGCCATAACGTTGAGGCGGCCAGATTATTCACCACCAGAACTCTTCCTCTGTATGACATCAATGGTAATAACGGTTTCCATTTAAACAATCGGGCAGACACCTTTTCCAGCATTCCCACCCAATTTTTATTCTGAAAATGTTTATTTAAAAAAAAAAAAAAAAAACTAACATTTTCATCCCATCTCTTTCCCACAAGAATCCACCAGGTAATTTTGGAGGTCTTTGCCCACTTTTCCACTGCCCAATGATAAGTCCCTCACTTTTTCCCCAATTTACCCTTGCTGGTGATGCTTTTTCATAAATTCCCATTGTTTCAGTTAAAATATAAACATCATTTTGATTTGAAATAAAAACAGTGACATCATCAGCGTAAGATGATATCGAGATTCCAGGCATAACATTAATTCCATTGAAGTCCCTTCTTAGCCTGCACAACAGTGGCTCAATAACAAGGCTATATAATAGTCCGGACAGTGGACAGCCTTGCCTAATACCTAATACCATCGGTATTGGTGCATTCAATCCTCCACCGGCTTTCACAATCACAAAAACTTCAGACTATAACAATTGAATATAGGATATAAAATTCTTCCCAAACCCCAAATTCTTCAAAACCTCAAAAAGATATGTATGGTTGACTCAATCGAAGGCCTTCTCTTGGTCTAAGGAAAGCACACCCAGGTCAACATTATTAAATTGATTAAAATCAATGACATCCCTTAACAAAAAAAAAAAAAGATTGTCCATAATTAACCTATTAGGAATACAATATGTTTGATCTCTGTGAACTAATAATTCTAAAACATGTTTCAACCTATTTGCTAAACATTTTGAAAGTATTTTATAGTCCATACACAGTAAAGAGACAGTTCACAAAGAAGGCACAAATCCCCCTTTTTAGGGAGCAAGGAAAGGACCACTCTTCGACAGCTTATTTCTTATACTTCCCAATAGAAGTTCATACAAGTCATTTCCCAGTATTTTTCCAAAATGCCTGATAAAACTCTGCTGGCAAACCATCGATTCCAGGGGAACGACCGATTGATAAATGTCTCATTGCCTCAGTAACTTCCTGAAAAGTAATTAGTCCATCCAAAGATTCTTTCTGTCCATCCGTCAACTTCGTTAGATCGCTCAGCAAATCAGAAACACATTCAAGATCACAAGTCTCAACATCATACAGGTCCATATAGAAATTAGCTGCCAGTTTCCTTATTTCCACTGGGTCAGAGGTTATGACCCCATCAGGCCGCCGAAGGTGATACATTTGCTTTTCTTGAACACTTTTCCTTTCAAGATTAAAAAATATGAGGAAGGAGCATCTATGTCTTTAATAGAACAAATTCTTGCTCATTTTAATGCTCCCTTCACTTGTTCTTGTAATAATGAACCAAGTTCTTCTTTTTTTTTTCAAATGTTCATTTTGTATATTTCCAGTATCATTGTTAGTCACAAGAACATTCTCCAAAGCTTGTATATCCCTTTGAAGTTTTTGTATCGCTACTTTCACTGTAGAAGTAGAATTTGAACTATAATTTTGACAAAACATTCTAATGTTCGCTTTACCAACCTCCCACCACATAAGCACATTTCCAAAAGAAACCTTTTTTAACTTCCAGTCATTCCAAAAGAATTTAAAATTCTCACAAAATAAAACATCCTGCAGTAGCTTAGTATTAAAATGCCAAAAATAATTCGGTTTTGAAGATATTTTCATATTCAAAGAAAAAAATATCAAATGGTGATCTGAAAAACAAACAGGTAAAATAGAAACGAATATAATTTTATTGTTCCATTCCTTACCTACATAAAATCTGTCTAATCTAGCTCCACTAACCCTATTATTAAATGCTTTGAGCCAAGTATACTTTTCTATTCTACTTTACTGTTCCTGTGTTTCTTCTTCTCCAAATATCCATTAAATCAAACTCTTTTAAAATTTTTGACAAAACAACACTTGATTCATGATGGGGTTCTTCTCCATTTCTATCAATAATAAAATCAACGGTACAATTCCAATCACCTCCAATGATGGTACAAACATTATCATCGACTTTCTGAATAGCACTCCTTAACTTTAAAAAGTTCCTCACACGCTCAGGTCCATTACTGGGTGGATATAGATTTATCAGAACAAACACAGATCCTTCATATTCCATTTTCAACAGCCATATTCTTCCTTTAACAATTTCTTCAACAACCAAAATTTTAACATTCATTTCTTTAGAAAATAAAATGGCTATACCAGCACTTAGATTAGTCCCATGACTTAAAACACTTTTACCTTCCCACCATCTACTAAATTCAGATTCATTATCTAAACTAGTGTGTGTTTCCTGTAGGAAAGCTACATTTGTTTTTTTAATACTAAATAACTCTGATATCATTGCCAATTTATTACTATCTCTGCCCTCATTCATTTTCAAAGAGCCCACCCTCAACAGCTCCATAGAAGAAAGAAAATATAAAAAGGGCAGAAAGAGAATAAAAAGACATAGAGTAAAAGCCACCCCGTGTGATTTAAACATTTGATTTGTTTTGAGAAGCGTTCACCTTATCCTTTCTTAGCTTTGTTAACATCTTCTTCAACCTGAACCTTTTTTATTTTCTTAAAGCATCAAAGCTAACATTTCTCTGCAACAATTTCACTGTATGAATGAATTTATTTTCATCAGGAAAAAAATCTTTAACTTCAACGGTTCTACCAAAGGTTACATCCAAGAAATTATTTATGTCTTGCAATGTACAGTTGTGTTCAAAATTATTCAACCCCCCAATGCTGTAAATGGTTTTAGAGAATTTAGAGTACATTTGTAATTGAATTCAGAATGAAATCCTACAAGGACTTCTTAAAGAAGCATATGCAACTAAAATGACATCAATTGGTTTTGTAATACAGTAGTAAATGTTTCTTTTGTGAATTCTTCATTGACACAATTATTCAACCCCTTAAAGACTACCACTCTGAAGAACAGAGGTCCATTGAAGTGTTTTCAATCAGGTATTGAAAGCACCTGTGGATGTCAGGGAGCAGCAATAAAGCCTAATAAGCACCAATTAGGCAGCTTTAAAATGACTGTGATACTCAGCTCCTTCTAGACATTTACTGGTGTGGTTACAAACATGGTGAAGTCAAGAGAATGGTCCAGGAAGACAAGAGAATAGAATAGGTGATTACTCTTCACAGGAAGGGCAATGGCTATAAGAAGATTGCAAAGATGTTAAACATACCAAGAGACACCATAGGAAGCATCATTCGCAAATTCAAGGCAAAGGGCACTGTTGAAACGCTACCTGGTCGTGGCAGAAAGAAGATGCTGACTTCGACTGCTGTGCGCTACCTGAAGCGTAGAGTGGAGAAAAGTCCCCGTGTGACTGCTGAGGAACTGAGAAAAGATTTGTCAGATGTAGGTACTGAAGTTTCTGCTCAGACAATACGGCGCACCCTGCGTAATGAAGGCCTCCATGCCAGAACTCCCAGGCGCACCCCCTTGCTGTCTCCAAAGAATAAGAAGAGTCGACTGCAGTATGCCAAAAGTCATGTGGACAAACCACAGAAGTTTTGGGATAGTGTTCTGTGGACTGATGAAACAAAATTAGAACTGTTTGGGCCCATGGATCAACGCTATGTTTGGAGGAGGAAGAACAAGGCCTATGAAGAAAAGAACACCTTGCCTACTGTGAAGCATGGCGGGGGGTCAATCATGCTTTGGGGCTGTTTTGCTTCTGCAGGTACTGGGAAGCTTCAGCGTGTGCAAGGTACCATGAATTCTCTTCAGTACCAGGAGATATTGGAGGACAATGTGATGCAGTCCGTCACAAACCTGAGGCTTGGGAGACGTTGGACCTTTCAACAGGACAATGATCCCAAGCATACCTCCAAGTCCACTAGAGCATGGTTGCAGATTAAAGGCTGGAACATTTTGAAATGGCCATCGCAGTCACCAGACTTAAATCCGATTGAGAACCTCTGGTGGGACTTAAAGAAAGCAGTTGCAGTGCGCAAGCCTAAGAATGTGACTGAACTGGAGGCTTTTGCCCATGATGAATGGGCGAAGATACCCGTAGCTCGCTGCAAGACACTTGTGTCAAGCTATGCTTCACGTTTAAAAGCTGTTATAACTGTAAAAGGATGTTGTACTAAGTATTAAGATTGAATGTCACTTGGGGGTTGAATAAAACTGATAATGATGTGAGCAGAGAAAAGACATTTGTGGTTATTTCATTATAAATGTTATGTTATATTTGTCTGACCTACACGTGCCTCTTTGATTTAATTGTAAGCAGGATGACTGAATGATCAAAATCAATGTCAAACCGGCCAAAACAATCAATTTCAGTGGGGGTTGAATAATTTTGAACACAACTGTATACACATCATCCACACTTCCACACTGTGATCCAATGTCAGATATATCAGAGAAAGCATCATCATCCATCATCGCCAAACCAGCATCAATACACACTTCACCAGAATTAGGAGTAGAACACTCCCAGCATGTACCGAGAGAGAGAGAGAGAGAGAGAGATATTCAGAAAAAATATTTTAAAGTAAACAAATATATTTATCTGAAATATTGTACATTCATTTCCATTGAATTTATCTTAAGGTATTTTACGTTATTATTAACCATATAGTCAGTGCACGACAACTTGAACTGGTTCTATGCCTTTTTTTTTATGAGATTTCCAATCCTATAATGCAGACAAGGGGACACAGAAATGAAAGGGTTAAACCTGCAAGACTAAAACACAGAGAGATGTTCGGGCTTGTGAACTGTCTGAATGTGTGTGCGTGCAATGTATGAGGAGAGCACGAATGATAATGTAAATAATGTAAATGAAAAATTCAGCATTGCCTTCACAGGAATAAATTACATTCTCTTTCAGTCGGTCACGTTCAACGTACGTCAGAACTGAACCGACTAATTGGGATATCGCATGAGAGCCCTATCATCTTCGAGTGTAAACTGCAATGCATATTGGCGTGTGAGCTTTGCGTCCCGTGCCCTGCCCCCGTGAGCGGCTATAAATGCGGAAACAGGGAGCGCTCGCACTTTGTCTTTTGCTTCGGAGCCGTGCAGTTCTAAGCAGCATCTCGGGGGGTTAATTTAACGAGTCAGAAGGAAGCAGTTTGTGTGCTGTGTTGGTGAAAAGGCGCTTCAGCGGTCTTAAACTGCTGTTGTCACAGCAACCAAAAGAGCAGAAACAAACAGAAGATTTGCGATTTGGGCCAGTTTGAGAACACTCTGCAGGTCCTTTTAACCTTGCAGCAGCGCCGCGGTGATTTCCCCTGTGTGCTTCAGCACAGTTCACAAAGAGCAGTTCAATTTCCTCCACGAGCGTCGAGTGCGTCTTTTTCAAGATGTCATTCCGCTCGTGCGCTGCTGGATGCGGTCATTCCCTGTCACCAGCTGACAGGCACAATTGCTGTATTGCGTGTTTGGGCGTTCAGCACGCTGAGGCAGCTTTTGTGGATAGTTCATGTTCTCATTGTGGGAACATGACTATCGCAGTGTTGAGATCGCGGCTTGATTTTCTTGGCTCTCAAGGCCAAGCCCCCGTCCCTTTCCCCCGATCTAGCGGTCCCCAGAGGATCGCTACTTCCGCGGATAGATCGGGAGATCTGAGGATCACGGTCAGGGCTTCCCCGCCGAGCCAGTCTCCGTGGGGCCCTGGTCCTTCACATGCACCGCAACCCGAGGTGATACCGGAAGAGTGCGCAGGTCCCTCTCATGAGCAACCAGCCGTCTCTTTCGGCGCACCGGCTGATGATCAGATGTCGATTGGGGCTCGGATGCGCTACCCCGGAGGAGGGCCGGGTGGAGAATCCTTCGTTCCGGTTTATTTCTGTTCCGCCGCTGGCTCCCCGGAGTCCAGAGGTACCCACATTCGCATTAAAAGAGCAGTTTCCACATCCTCTGGGTCACGTTATGTGTCACGTTATGCCTGCCCACCCTCAGCCCCCTCTCATTTCGCCTGCAGAGGGCAGTGTGCTGGTCGAGGCCGCACCCGTGCCGAGTGACAACTCGGCAGAGCCAAACCTCACTTCGGGCCACACTGTCATCCGATTCAGGTCCCCTGACTCCACCTCACTGCCCCACCACGGGTACGTCTGTCCCGCTGGCTCATCCGCACGATCAGACTCGGCTATGTTCGCCCGGCGTCCCCCAGTGTTCAGGGGCATCCATTTCACTCGCATGGATGTGAACGATGCTCCTGTGCTTCGGGCAGGGATTGCGGTCCAACTGGCGAAGGCCGCAATAGATCCCTCCAGCCGATATAAAGTCAGGGTTCTACAGCCCCTACTTCATTGTACCCAAGAAAGGCTGTGGATTACGGCCAATCTTGGACCTGCGAGTCTTGAATTGGTCCCTTCACAGACTGCCTTTCAAGATGTTGACGCAGAAACGCATTTTTGAACGCATCCGTCCCCGAGATTGGTTTGCAGCGATCGACCTGAAGGACGCGTACTTTCATGTCTCGATTCTTCCTCGACACAGACCCTTTCTACGGTTTGTGTTTGAGGGTCGAGCATATCAGTACAAGGTCCTACCCTTCAGGCTGGCCCTGTCACCCCATGTCTTCCCATGTCGCCCCTCCATTGCGCCAAGATTGCGGAGGTGGCCATTGTTCCGCTCAAGGACAAGGCGTTCGCATCCTCAACTATCTCGATGATTGGCTGATCCTAGCTCACTCGCGAGAACAGTTGTGCGAACACAGGGACCTGGTGTTAGCTCACCTCAGCCGGTTGGGTCTTCGGGTCAACTGGGACAAGAGCAAACTCACCCCCGGGCAGAGGATCTCTTATCTCGGTGTAGAACTGGACTCAGGCAACCAGACTGCGCGCCTCACCGAGGAGCGCGTCCAGTCAGTGTTGAACTGCCTGAGTACGCTCAAGAGCAGGACAGCGGCCCCACTGAAATTATTTCAGAGGCTCCTGGGGCATATGGCATCCGCAGTCGCAGTCATGCCACTCAGATTGCTTCATATGAGGCCGCTTCAACACTGGCTTCTTGGCCGAGTCCTGAGATGGGCGTGGGAACGCGGTACGTTCCGTGTGACCATTACACCGGACTGCCGTCGTACTCAGTGGTCCAACCCCTCCTGCGGGCTGGAGTTCCCCTGGAACAGGTGTCCAGGCATGCTGTGGTCTCCGCGGATTCCTCCCCTACTGGGTGGGGGTCCACGTACAATAGGCATGCAGTTTCAGGGCTGTGGACGGGGCCTCAACTGCAGTGGCATATCAATTGCTTCGAGTTGTTAGCAGTGCGTCTTACGCTGGTCCGCCTCAAACGGCTGCTACTTGGCAAGCATGTACTGGTCCATACAGACAACACTGCTACCGTTGCGTACATCAACCACCAGGGCGGTCTACAGTCCCATCGCATGTCACAACTCGCTCGCCATCTCCTTTTATGGAGTCAAAAGCATCTGAGGTCACTTTGTGCCATTCACATCCCAGGCCTGCTCAACCGTGCAGCCGACGAGCTCTCACGGCAGCCTCCGCTTCCGGGAGAATGGAGACTCCATCCCCAGGCTGATATGGCGTCACTTCGGGACCACATAGGTAGATCTGTTTGCCGCCCCGGACACTACCCAGTTTTTACTCCCTGTCTGAGGGCACTCTCGGCACGGACGCACTGGCACACAGCTGGCCCCAGGGCCTTAGCAAGTATACGTTCCCCCCTGTGAGCCTTCCTGCACAGACTTTGTGCAAAGTCAGGGAGGACAAGGAGCAGGTCGCATTGGCCCAACCGGACGTGGTCTTCTGAACTTATGCTCTTCGCAACAGCACCTTCTTGGCCAATTCCTCTGAGGAAGGATCTTCTGACTCAGAGATGGGGCACCCTCTAGGTTCTAGGTGGCCTACTCCAGTCGGTGGTAGACACCATCACTTCCGCTAGAGCTCCTTCTACGAGGCACCTGTTCGTCGAATGGTGTTCTTCTCTCCTGGAGAACTCCCGATCTTGCTCGATCAGGTCAGTGCTTTCCTTCCTGCAAGAGGACTTGGAGTGAAGGCTGTCACCCTCCACCCTCAAAGTGTATCTTGCCGCTATCGCCGCACATCACGATGCAGTTGAAGGTAAGTGACTGGGAAGGCATGACCTGATCGTCAGGTTCCTGAGGGTTGAATCCACCTCGCCCACTGCATTGGCTCGTTTATACCCTCTTGGGACTTGTCCCTGGTACTTACAGCTCTCCAGGGACCTCCCTTCAAACCTTTGCAGTCAGCCGAGTTAAAAATTCTGTCACTTAAAACAATTCTCCTGACTGCATTGGCCTCCATCAAGAGGGTAGGGGACCTGCACGCTTTTTTGGTCGACAAATCACGCCTAGAATTGCCCGGATATGTGCCCAAGGTTTCTACAACTCCCTTTAGAGATCAGGTAGTAAACCTGCAAGCACTGCCTTCGGAGGAGCAGACCCAGCCCTGGCTTTGCTCTGTCCCGTCCATGCTCTGCGTCTGTACGTGGACAGAACTCAAAGCTTCAGGACCTCAGACCAACTGTTTGTCTGTTACGGAGGCCAGCAGAAGGGAAAGGCTGTCTCCAAGCAGAGGATGGCCGACTGGGTAGTGGATGCCATCGCCTTGGCTTATCAGTCCCAAGACGTGCGTTGCCCGCTCGGTTTGAGGGCTCACTCCACTAGAGGAGTAGCTTCTTCCTGCGCGCTGGCTCACAGCGACTCGCTGACAGATATATGTAGACCTGTGGGCTGGGCGACACCCAACACGTTCGCTAGGTTTTATAGCCTTTGTGTAGAATCGGTATCTTCCTGTGTGCTCGCCCCTACTGGCTGGTAGTGAGAATAACCCTTTCTAGTGTCCGCTTGCATACGCCACTCCCGCCAGCTGGGCCAGATACGTGCTATATTTGCTCCAGTAGAGTTTCCCGGTTTGGTGAACCCTGTGAGTCCTCCGCCACCCCTTGCAGCTTTGGACATTGTGGAGTGTCCGTTGCTATGCATACTGCCTCTGCTAGGCTGGGTTCCATATGTTGTGACCCCTACGGCGGTCCGATATGTGTAAAGTCCACGGTAGCCTTCCTATGTAAGCCAGTGTCTTTCCCTCAGCAGAGCCCGCTCTGCTGTTTATGTTAGATGTGTCTCGCCCCTACCTAGGCCAGAACCATCCCAGGGACTTCATATGTGCACTGCCCACGGCCAGTCCATATGTACATTCCCATGTAAAAGTCCTCTCTTTGGGTAGGTTGTGGTCTTCGCAGCGTTTCCAGCGGGCATGCTTTCCCAGTGTTATCCATGTCCTACTGAGTGAGTCATGCGGAACAGCAGTAGACTTCCCTGGCGTCCGGTCCCTTCTCCGTCCCAAGTGCGCGCCTGGATGCTGCGGCTTACACTGGGCGCTGGAGGGGGTCAGTAACCGTGGCGTTTTATTAGGGATCCCAATTTGTTGGTTCAGTTCTGACGTACACCAAACGTGACCAACTGAAAGAGAACGTCTCAGTTACGTATGTAACCCTCGTTCCCTGAAGGAGGGAACGGAGATGTACGTCCCGTCGCCACGGTTCCTGCACCCTGCTGAGTGCGGACCACTGCTCGTCTCCTCAGCGAAAAACAAAGTGGGAGCGCTCCCCGCTTCCGCATTTATACTCGCTCGCGGGGGCGGGGCACGGGACACAAAGCTCGCACACCAATATGCATTGGCTCGTTTAGTTTACACTTGAAGATGATAGGGCTCTCATGCGATATTCCAATTTGTCGGTTCAGTTCTGACGTACGTCTCCGTTCCCTCCTTCAGGGAACGGATTTAAATATATTCAAATAGATAACAGTTCTTTTAAATTGTACTAATATTTAAAAATATTAATGGTGTCTGTATTTTTGACCAAATAAATGCAGCCATGTTAATTATTCCACACTTTTGATCAGTAGTATGTTTATAACTTGAATGTAATTTATTCTTTATTTCTTGTGGAAAGGTAAGAAAAACAAGCTGAGGCTGTACTACCTGTCCTGGCTGAGGAATAAGATCTTGCGTAATGATCGAGACGTGGAAAAGAAACAGGGCTGGACTTCAGTGGGAGAACTGGAAGGATGTGTCAGCTACAAAGTAGGTGAGTGCAGAGCAAAACAACATTTTAAATATGTTTCTGTTGCAATGGACTTCACCAACGAACATTAATGTGCTACATCTCAAGCAGTTTACTGTATGCAAAAGCTAAACTCGTTTTAGCTCAAACATTCAAGGTAAGGCACTAAAAACATTCTAAGTATTATAATTACAAACACTGACATTTATTATAATACACTGCTTGGAAATACCTTGTGAAGTCAGTCTAGCAAACCAGAAGAGGAAGTATTATCCAGTCCTGAAAGTAATAAATTGCAGGAAAAATAGTAAGTCTGAATCAAAAAGGCTCATATTTTAAAGCCATAGTTCACCCAAAAATAAAAATAATTTCATGATTTACTCACCCTCAAGCCATGCTAGGTGTATATGTCTATCATCTTTGAGATGAATACAATTGGAGTTTAAAAATATATATATACAGTATATACTTGCTCCTGCAAGCTTTATAATGGTAGTGAATAGCGCTCCTGATTTTTGAAGCCCCAAAAATGCATCCATCCATCATAAAAAAGCAATCTATATGATTCCAGGGGAGTAAATGCCTTCTGAAGTGAACCGATGGGTTTTTGTAAGGAAAATATCCATCCATCTAAAACTTTATAAACTAAAATAACTAGCTTCCAGCAGCTTCCTGTGCAAGTTGACTTGCGCCAAAACAGTTACTTCTGATGCAATGCGTGAAGTTGGATGTAGGTGTAATGTTAACTTAGACGCTGCTCTTGGTTAAAACAAATAGGTTTGGGCAACAAACTCAACTCCCTCTTCTCTTATATTTCCCTTTAAAAATTCTGGTTTTAGACTTCTAAATCCTGATCGGTGTTGTGTTTTGCTCTATCCTCTGCGCTTCCACATTCGTCAATGTGTCAAGGTCAGAGGTTACTCTTTTGCCGTAAGACGATTTGTGTAGGACATCGGCTGGAAGCTAGTTATTTTAGTGTATAAAGATTTAAATATATTTAAACATGACCTTTATTAAAGGGTTAGTTCATCCAAAAATAAAAATTGGGTCATTAATTACTTGCCCTCAAGTCCTTTAGTACCTTTCTGGTGTTTAAAAGGGTAAATTAACTTGGTGGCAATACAGGCCTCACTGATCCATCAGATTTTATTAAACATATCTTGATTTGTTTTCCAAAGATGAATGAAGGACTTGAATGACAGAATTTTCATTTTTGGGTGAATTAACCCCCTGGAGGTGTGTGGATATCTTTAATGATGGATGGATGCACATTTTTGGGATTTCAAATTCTTTTTAATTCACTACCATTAAAAAGATATTTTATAATATAACTCTGATTATGTTCGTTTGAAAGAAGATAGTCATATACACCTAGGATGGCTTGAGGGTGAGTAAATCATGGGATGTTCATTTTTGGGTGAACTACCCCTTTAAATTATTTTTGGTGGTTGTACTTGTAATCACAGAATGACACAATAAGTGCAAATTCAGATTTCAATGTCATAATTGTGGTCATTTTTTTGCACTAATGGAAAACAACATTAATTTAAACAGGCAGTATAATAATATAGGCTATAATGGTTTGATATATGTCTTCCATGTAATCACCATTTTGATTATCATTGAACTCATACTAACTTCTTTCAGTTCGCTATGAAAAAATCAAGTTCCTGGTCATCGCCTTGAGGAGCGCCGTAGAGATCTATGCATGGGCTCCCAAGCCATACCACAAGTTCATGGCTTTCAAAGTAAGTCTCATATGTTAGTTGACATGACCTTTGTGAAATATCACAAAGGCTGCCAAAATGTTTCTGGGTCATATTTCATAACTGAAAAATAAAAAAAGGGAATTATGAGAAGTGAAAAAGATTGATTTTACCACAATGCCAACGAAATTAGATTTACCCGCTGTTTTCATTTATATATTGTTCCATTTGAAAAAAAAGATTAAGGTGGTGTAATGATAGATAACATAACTGAAAGTTTTTGGAAATGGGTCATTTGAGTACGTGTCCTACTTCATTTCTGTCCTGAGAGACTTTTTCTCTATTTCTGACATGAAGTTCTGCCATTTATATTTACAACATTTTCTCAGATTGTTGTCCTGTCCATTCTAATGACCTGAAATCATAGTATGTTTACTAAATGTCATCGAAAATATGTTTTTTTTTTTGTTTGTTTGTTTTTTTTTAAAGAAAATGCTACCTGCCCATGATTTCCTCAGTTTGGTGCAGCAATTGGGCATAATATTTTGCCTCTGAAGTTCTTGATGGATAAATGAAACGTAAAAATACTAAACTTGAAAATATTAAAGCACTCAAAAGCATTGCATGCAATCATTATGTGTAGACTCTGGTCCTGTTCACACTCGCAGGCTAGTTGGTTACCGTAATAGTGGTTATGAACCTTGCTGCCACAAAAATATTTCCTTGAAAATAAGTTATGCTACTAATAATAAATATTCTGGAAAAATGTTCTATATGTTCCATTCTATATTGATTACACCATTGCGTAATGCATTAAGAATGAATATATGCTCTTTGAGGCCGTAAATATCAGTGTGACTGAGTCGACACACAATTAATTGTCCTTCGTGCAATACATGATGTTGTTCCACGCAGCACCCCTATACGTGATTTAATCATCATGTAAAATCAGGTAATTTACCATTCGTAAAGACCTGCCCCCTTTAGTTACTCTTGTTATGTCCGACAAGCAATGCCGCTCTCACGCCGCACATCATATTCTCATGAAGTGAAAGATATATCATGGATCAAAGAGGACATTGACAACTAGGCATGGACCGGATTTTTACCGGTTTCAAGGTATACCATGGTTTGGAAACGTCATGGTTTCAAAACCACTAGAAATGTCCATGGTACCATTCCTGCGGTATGAGCTGTTTTTTATGTCTTGTCAAAGATGGAAAGTGCAGGAATCCCTCAGGCTCTGTTAACCCCTCTGGTCACCTGTGTATAGGTTGGCCGAAGGAAATGAACCCCTCGAAAAGATGAAGGGGGTGTTTGCTGGTATCTATATGATGGATTGAAATCTCGAAATGGCTTTAATCACTAAATAAACTGGAAAATGTTATCTTTTCTTATACAATTATTTTTTGCACAAGCTCGCGGCACCATTTGCAGCCCAGTATTAGCATGTTTGCCAGGGTTCAAAGCACCAAATGTGAGTAAAAATTGCCAAATGGCAAAGTTGGTAGCGTAGAGACCACAATGGGCATACCAGTCCACTGACAATAATCCAATAGGTAATCCAAAACTGCCTTGATGGGGAATATCCAGAACAGAGGTCAGGACTAACACTGCACAAACACACCAATGATCTAACAACACTAGGTAAAATGCACAGACATTAAATAACGGCGATGATGAGCCCCAGTTGACACTTATCAGCTCATCAGCAGCAACACACACTGATAGAGAGACAGAGTGAACCAGTGAGCCGGTGAATCGTGACACATTTAACCTGCATTTATATTGTTTCAGTGTACTAAAAATCAGTTTCAGTGTTAGTGCAATTAGTACATTTATATTAATTTCCCTCAAGTACCACAACTTTTACAATTTTATTTAGCACAAAAAACAAGAATGTACTTGCTTATATTTTAGTATTTTTAGTGCTTTCAAGTATACTTTTTTCACCTGGCTTGTCAGGTTTGAAAAGTTCTTTTAAAGATTTGAATGCATCCTCTGTGTGCAACTGTCTGATATATCACCTTAGATACTGTCAAAAATGGTTAAACCTTTAACAAAATATTGTAATTTGTAAATATGAATTTTGGTGTCCACATAATTGAGCATAATTCCATAATTGTTTTTACTTACAGAACTTTCAGACCTCAAAACTTCCTCCTTAGGTGAAAAGGAATTATATTTAAATATTATGTTTTAGAAACACTTAATATATTAAAATTATACTATACTAAATGCATATTAAATGTATTATTTTGAAACAACTTTAAGTATGTGTCACGATCTGTATCCGTATTTACCGGTTGATCCGTCATAATCATGTCTGTTATCATGTCTGGCTGTTCATCTGTTTATTCTGTTCCCCAGTCCTGTGTTTTGTCACATGTTCCTTGTTTTCATTTAGTTCTGTCATCTGTCACATGTATCTTTTGTTATCCTGTCGGTTTAGCCATGTGCTCTTTTGTTTTCATTCATTGTCATTATTAGTTCATTGTCTCCACCTGTGCTCGTTTATCCGTCATGTCATTCACCTGTGTAACCCTCATTATCCTCGTGTGCCAGTCTGTATAAATTCCCTCTGTGTCAGTCCTGTCCTTGTTCTTCGTTAACGTTTCATGTCCCGCTTGATCGGTCTTTGTCATTCTGTTCCGCTTAAATAAATTGTGTAAATATTCCTTCTGTCCTGAGTCTCCGTGCTTCCGTGCACCCACCGTGAGCGAGCCGACAGTTACAGTATGAGTGTATTTCAAGATGTACTTAAGTTCAATTTTGAGCTATTTGAATGATCTAAACTACATTGAAATTGTGTTAAAATAGACCAATTTCAAGTACATTTAGTGCAATTTAAGTGTATTTCTTTAAATACATTTAAAATGTACTTTTAATACTTCTTGAATTACAGTTACAGTATATTTGAAGCATCGTTTTATGTGCTTCATGTACATTTCCAATACAATTTCATATCATTAAAAATACATTAGCATTACACTACTTGTTTATTATAAAGCAGCTTTTTTCAGTATAAACACACACTTTGAAATCTAGAGAACTTGAATGTACTAAATATTGTGGAGTACATTACAAATATTCTTATAGTACATAAACAATTACAGCATCATTTAATATTTTGACCAAAATACATTCTAATAAATTCTAGCATTTCGGTTATACCTGTATTACTAAAACGTACAGAAATTTACATCATTGAACAAAAAACATTACAATGCAATTTTAATCCAATTGTCATGCCAACAGTAAAGCATCCTGAGACCATTCATGTGTGGGGTTGCTTCTCATCCAAGGGAGTGGGCTCACTCACAATTCTGCCCAAAAACACATCCATGAATAAAGAATGGTACCAAAACACCCTCCAACAGCAACTTCTTCCAACAATCCAACAACAGTTTGGTGAAGAACAACGCATTTTCCAGCACGATGGAGCACCGTGCCATAAGGCAAAAGTGATAACTAAGTGGCTCGGGGACCAGAACGTTGAAATTTTGGGTCCATGGCCTGGAAACTACCCAGATCTTAATCCCATTGAGAACTTGTGGTCAATTTTCAAGAGGCTGGTGGACAAACAAATACCCACTCATTCTGACAAACTCCAAGAAGTGATTATGAAAGAATGGGTTGCTATCAGTCAGGATTTGGCCCAGAAGTTGATTGAGAGCATGCCCAGTCGAATTGCTGAGGTCCTGAAAAAGAACGGCCAACACTGCAAATACTGACTCTTTGCATAAATATCATGTAATTGTCTATAAAATCCTTTGAAACGTATGAAGTGCTTGTAATTATATTTCAGTACATCACAGAAACAACTGAAACAAAGATCTAAAAGCAGTTTAGCAGCAAATTTTGTGAAAACTAATATTTATGTAATTCTCAAAACTTTTGGGCACGACTGTACACCTCTTTTGTAAAGATGTAAAGAAATTAGAAGTTGTAAAATTTTGTATGCCGGACAACTAGGACAAATACCCTGCAGCTTTACCAAAAGCAGAAACAATTTATTTATTTTTTTTCTTTTTCTTTTTCTTTTTTTTTTTTTACGTGAATGACTCAAAAGAAAGCACAAATTAGACTTGTGAATGGATGTTGCTTACATTTTCCTTCCAAGACTGAATCACTTTCTATTAGGCTTGATTCAAAAATCTCTAACCGAGGTGATACAATATTTCAACATATTCTTCTTCCCTTGTCTCTGCACTCGGATTTCAGTTTGTCTTATATAGCAGCTGATCTGAAAAACAACAAAAAAGGCACGCAAATGTTGATTGATTTGTTTTCCTTTTAAGAATGACAGTATGCTGAGAACAATGCACCTGGTGGGTAAAATAATGGAAACCCTTCACAGCCTTAGCAGTTTTTCAAAATATCTTTCTTTTGATAATATTAAAATTACAAATATATAAATATTTAAAATATATTGCAGTAGTCCTACACATGGTTAAGTACATTTAAACCCACTACATTTAATAATATATCTTTTTAACCTGGATATGCAGCCCTAAAAGACCATTCTGACATCTTCTGGTTTATGATGTCAGAAGCCCAAAAGCTGTGTTTACACCACTAGTGTATTCTCTTTCACATTATTGAAGCCAATACTGATCTCAGTCCCCTTTTTTTGCACTCACATTAGCTGTGGATCCTGTAACTAAATATAACAATCTCCAAAATGCCAGAAAGTCTTATCACAGTTGGCATAAGTCCCAGTGAGCACAAGTTCATCTGTCAAAATGGACAGCAGTGAAGACTGACTGGATCTAAAATTTTTGGATGACACACAGCTCAAGTCTGTGTGTCTGTGTGTGTATGTGTAGTGCAGAGTAACTGTTGTACTGTTTTATGTGACCCCATCAGCTCAGTTTGTAGTTCTGTTCACACATCACAAATTAACTGCAAATTTCCTAAAAATGCATGGGTTTGATTTGGGTTATGGTGTTTGATTTGTTTTATTAAGCACAATGTTTACAAAGACACTGTTATTGAAGCAATTACAAACAATATTAGCCCATTCCTTGTCTTAGTGGAGAAACTCCTAACCCGGAAAAATAAAGATGGATTTTAGATAGATAGATTTTGTGTTCATCCTTTGTTTACTTCCCAGTAAATGAGTAACTCAGTTGTTCTTTATCTTTGGTCAGTCGTTCAGCTCACTGCCTCAGAAGCCTCTCTCAGTCGACCTGACGGTGGAGAATGGACAGAGGTTAAAGGTCATCTATGGGTCTCACTCTGGCTTTCATGCTATTGATGTAGATTCAGGGACACCCTTCGATCTGTATCTGCCCAGTCATGTGAGTATCCAAGCAAGCACTTGTTTACACCTGTAATTGTACAACTGTCATTTGATCTTCCTTTCAAGTTAATGTTTTTTGGGTCAAACTAGCATGTTAGGTCACTGAGAAAATCAACCTAACGTCCAGTATGGTAAGCTGTAACAGTGTGTAATGATATATGGTCCCATGTTGTCTGCACTGATGGTGGAACTCCACTGAAAATGATTAAGTGCGTAAATTTACAAAAACACTTAACTGATACTGATGCATTCATTAAAACTGCATATGTACATATAAAAGAATCACAGTATAAAATTTGTCAGTAGGTCTGTATTTTATTTAGCACATTGAAAATGACTGTCCTGGGATAGTACGGCTTCTGTTTTGTACGAATTATAGTTCTTTGTCATTTATTTTGTTGGTAGACATTAAGTTTTTGTTGTTTGTGTGTATATATATATATATATATATATATATATATATATATATATATATATATATATATATATATATATACACACACACTATCACTTTGGCACTCATTTCAGAACATTGATGTCTTCAATTATAACACATACTGTCCAATTTTCACAACGCTGCTGTAACGTGTAGACTTGGAAGAAGGCACGAAGAAGATGGCTTCATGTAGAACAGTTCAATGAATCAAAGAATACAGGCAGGAATACAGGTTTAAACACTAACACGCAATGACAGACAAAGACTGGACTGACACAGAGGGAACATTAACACAGACGTCCTCGCGCCGTAAAGGGACTAATCCGGGAGGGGGCACCCTGGAGGCCGTATGCAAGACTAGGCAGGTCAGGTGGCCTCCAGGGTGATTTCAGTTCCAGGTGGCCTCCAGGGCAGATCGGGGAGCTCTGGCGGCCAGGGTGGAGTCAAGGCTGGAGCCGGGCCACAGACACTGCCCCCCCCCCCAAAAAAAAAAAAAGTTTAATGGCCAAAGTCTGGCCCAGGCGGTGGAACGCCTGGAACTGGTCTGTGCGCTGGAGAGGGCTTGTGGTGCGCTGGAGCGGGCTCTGTGGTTGCATTAGGACAGACGGACTGTTCAGGGCAGATTGACTGTTCAGGGCAGACGGACTGTTCTGGCGCAATCTCCGTGATCGCCTCAGGGGGAACAGAAAGTTCGGGCGCGATCGCCGTGATCGTCTCAGGGGAAACTAAAAGTCGGGTGCGATCTCCGTGATCGCCTCAGGGGGAACAAAAAGTTCTGGGGAGATCCCTGTGATCGCGTCTGGGCAAACAGAAAGTACGGGCGCGATCTCCATGATCGCTTTAGGGCAAAGAAAAGTTTAGGGACAGATTCGGGAACAATGAGCAAAGTCATTAAGTTGAGCCCCTTTCGATCGGCCATCGCAGGGCAGGCAGTGGTCTCGGGGAAGTGTGGCTCATATTCTATGGCCTTCTTCCGACGCGGCTTGCGCCTGTGTTGCGGCTGGAGAACGGGCTCAGGCAGATGAATTGGAGCTGGCTCTGGCTGCTGAACTTGAATTGGCTCAGGCTGATGCATGTGAAAGGGCTCGGGATGATGAACTGAGGCGGGTTCAAGCTGCTGAACTGCTGCTGAACATCGAGGCAAGGAGACGGACATAAGCGCCGACCGGACTGATTGCAGCAGTGGGTCCAAAACCTTGGACCCCAGGACTACGCTGCTGGGCCCTCATCTATGGTCACCGGACTGGCTGGACGGACAGACAGGGATCGCTCTGTTGAAGGGGTATGCAAGGGCAGTCAGTGTGAGGTGGGCTGGCGTGGCCAGGTGTTTTGGATGGGACTCGACGGGGAACACATTTTTCAACCTTGAAACCAGATCCGTTTAATTCTAGGACTAAATTAATTAAATCGACTAGAGAAAAAGTACACATGGGTTCGCTAGGGCGAATGATGTCCTCATCCAGACCCAACCAAAACACAGCATTGAGTGAGGCAGCCCACCTGATGAGAGAGCTCGACAAACTCTCCAACGGACATCCCTGCTGCCGGATGCCCCACAGGCGATCTTCAGCTTCTGCTGGATTCATCGCTGTAGTTGTTGTTGTTGTTGTTGTTGTTCTCTTGGTCTGTCGTTCTGTAACGTGTAGACTTGGAAGAAGGCACGAAGAAGATGGTTTCACAAGAATCAAAGAATACAGGCAGGAATGTAGGTTTAAACACTAACACGGAACTTTAACAACAAAGACTGGACTGACACACAGAGAATATATACAGATGAACACCAGAGGATAACGAGTAGGGCACAAGTGACAGACATAACTAATTACAAGACACTGCTGACTCAAATGAACTGATAACGAGACAATGACCAACGGGAAATCACCTCATGAACATTACAGCAATGAATACATTGAAAATCCCTCACGCTATTCATATATGTTAGATATCAGTGCAGAGAGAGAGATGCACAAAGCTGCACAATTAATCTTTAAAAGATTAGAAGATTACCCACATGATCTAATTCCTAAATGACAATGATTCGCCCGTGTATATTAAGTCTTTGCCGAAAATAAAATCGGGACATTCAAATCTGCGTTTGCGCAGCCACTGATTTAGAGAGTGTTGTTGTGTTAGATATAAAGAGCTACACAAACAATCTTTTCAAACACACAGTATAATTATTTCTGTGTTACAAATATACAAATTATCAGAGAAATAAACTATACAAAAGTTTGTAATTCAAATATAAATGCTGATGTCGCTAATAGAATAAATCACCTTTTTTAAAGTAACTGTGTGCTTCAAATAATGACTGCATCGATTCACAGTTTGAATGACAGTATGCTGAGAACAATGCACCTGGTGGGTAAAATAATGGAAACCCTTCACAGCCTCAGCAGTTTTTCAAAATGTCTTTCTTTTGAAAATATTAAAATTACAAATATATAAATATTTAAAATATATTGCAGTAGTTCTACACGTGGTTAAGTACATTTAAACCCACTACATTTAATACTATGTCTTTTTAAACTGGATATGCAGCCCTAAAAGACCATTAACTGAATCTCAACTGCAAAAACATGCAGTTCTTAAAGCATCTTATTTTTGTTGAATTTGTGATAACACTTTAACAAATGTTAACATATTAACCTTATTGTAATGTATTAACTAACATTAACAAATACAGTAACAAATGTTGAAATTAACATTAACAAAGATTAATAAATGCTGTAGAAATGCAGTTCATTATTAGTTAATGTTAATGTAGTTAACTAATGTTAACTAATGAACTTTATTGTAAAATGTTAGCAAATTTGTTGAGATTAGCAGAGATTAAACTCATTTTACAAGCATAATAAACACAAAAAGGACTGTTTGAGTTGAATATTGTGCTTTTTTTCCTTCTTACTACTACTGTTTCCCTCACTTGTAAGTCGCTTTGGATAAAAGCGTCTGCTAAATGACTAAATGTAAATGTAAATGTTCTTATTGATTTGTCTAATAATTTTAATGGAACCGGAATTGTTAGGCAGAGGCAGAACCGGAGCTGGAAAATATCAATATTCCCAACCTAATCATGAAATACCATAAGAACATTAATTTAGGCCATCCATACAAGATACTGATTACTGATTACGGCATTGGCAGGTCACACTAACCAAAAAAATCAGAAATCGGAATCGGCCCAGTAAACTGCACTCGCATCTTTACAAAGAATTGATAAAGGTGCTTAAAAAATAAAACTTATTATTACAATCATTAAATATTGTTGTACGTTATGTGATTGTCACATACAGTGTACATAAACGCAGAAAGATGAAGATGAAAATTCCAAAAAGTCTTTAAAACATGCAAGTAGTAGCCTAATGTTACCCATTTTACATGGTCGTTTACTGTATCATTAGCGTAAACCTAGATACGCTAATACTAGGTGCATAAGTGTTTGTGCGGAAAGTGGAGGCTAAATTAGCACAGTGTCTACTGCATAACGTGCTTAACTTCCACGTTCACTTCATCAGAGCACATCTTCTCAAAGGCCAGCTGTCACACCCATGAACTGTCTCGTTTAGTTTAGTCCTGTCATGTGATGTCATTCCCTGTTCATTTGCCCGCTCTGTGTTTACCTGATTAGTTAATTACCCGCACCTGTTTCTGTTCTCCTTGATTAGTTTGTCCCTCGTTATCTCCCGTATATATTCTCCCAGTTATGTTCAGTCCTTGTCGGTTCTTGTTTGTCCATGTATGCTGTGTGTTCCTGCCCGTCTGCTGTACCTGACCTGTCTGACGTCTTCGTGTGTTTGCCCAAACCCCAGCGTGACACCAGCTTCATAGTGAGAAAGAAACTGAGCTCACTTTACCTTGATAATGTGAAGAAGCTCGTTTTCCTTTCGCATCTTATGAGAAGACTGAGATTGGAAAAATTCTGATGGTAGCCAAATTATTCATATTATTGTAGTATTTCAGTTTGCTGCTATAGGCTATACTTCATTTATTTGTTATTTTACACTCACCTAAAGCAGGGCTCCAGACAAATTTTTCCACTGGTTGCACGGGTGCTACCTACTTTCTCAGTTGGTCGCACCACAACATGATTTGATCGCACTTTCTTTTCTTTTTTGCTACAACATCGGATTAATCAATGCATGCTTGATGAATAGTCCTCTTAGTCTTAAATATATTAAATCACAGTGGCTGATGACCGATATAAATCTGATATATATGTATAATTTCTATTTATTTTAATTCATATTTAATAAATTAGAAATATGAAAAGTATGAAAATTAAATTAATGAATATATATATATATATATATATATATATATATATATATATATATATATAAAGCCTTAATAATTATATTTAAAACCTAATATATATATTTCGATCGCGTTTCCAGTGAAGCTGAACTGAAGTCCGCATTCATTTCAGACGGATCGGGATCGACTGTCACGCACAGAATACACGCGTTCACTCGGGATACAAACACTTCAGACAATCTCACTGTTGTATTCGAATAAATCTGCAAGGTCTGTGAAATTAAATGTTAATTAGATATTCAGAGATTTGTTTTAATATAGGTGTGTATTTGCTGAATGTTGAAGGTAAATTAGAAAATATTCAACTTTAGTTTGCTAATAAACTAAATCTAATGTAACTAATAAAATAAAAGCAAACAATATACTTTCTCCCATTCAGCTTGCTTGCTTTCTTTGTTGTGGTTGGTCAAAAATAAACAAAATAAACCAAAAATTTTCAGTTCATTCATGAGTCTATTTTCCCTAGTCAGTTTTTGAATCGCTGACAGACTTAAATGCGCGTTACCACTGGCGCAGAGCGCGAGTGCTATCAATGAACCAATTATTACGCAATTTAAGCAATGATGCTACGTTTCAACTTTCACAACAGAGACGTGCTTACATACATTACCTTGACAACACTTTTTGACATTTTTCTCTCGCGGCCTATTGAGGAACTCTGGTCTAAGCCATTGCTGTTGAAGTAACTTAGTGCCTTTCTACCTGTGCGCTCATCATCAGTTGTGTCTGTATGCTGGCTCGTCCTTTCCACCAGCATCCTTGACCTCCAATCTTTGTTTTAAAGTATTCAGCTATTGACCTTTCCATTTTTATAAGCCTTAATTCCTAAATCTCCTGAATTCCTAATTGGTGCATTTCATCATCATTGTGCAATGCGCGTATACGTTCGCTCTCTAGCGGTTAATAAATAGAACTGCATGTGTCTTACGGAAGAACAGTGTAGCCGGAACTACTTCTCCCTGTTTGTCTATGACGAGTCACGCAGGTACTGTGATACACTTATTATAGGCACACCGCAGTGATTCAGGATAAGACAAAAACACGGTTTGGAAAATGGATTCATGATATACTCGGTCATTATATAAATTTGGTTCATTTTGGAAACAAAACAGTTACGGACGGCAGCAGCTGCTGATCCCTCTTTCTGTTACACACGCGCGAATAACATGATCATGCACTCGCACAAATGCGACCACATAAAATTTTTACTCGCACATCCTCAAAAAATGATTGCGTATGCGACCATTTTAGTCGCAGTCTGGAACCCTGACCTAAAGGATTATTAGGAACACCATACTAATACTGTGTTTGACCCCCTTTCGCCTTCAGAACTGCCTTAATTCTATGTGGCATTGATTCAACAAGGTGCTGAAAGCATTCTTTAGAAATGTTGGCCCATATTGATAGGATAGCATCTTGCAGTTGATGGAGATTTGTGGGATGCACATCCAGGGCATTAAGCTCCCGTTCCACCACAACCCAAAGATGCTCTATTGGGTTGTGATCGGGTGACTGTGGGGGGCCATTTTAGTACAGTGAACTCATTGTCATGTTCAAGAAACCAATTTGAAATGATTCGAGCTTTGTGACATGGTGCATTATCCTGCTGGAAGTAGCCAGCAGAGGATGGGTACATGGTGGTCATAAAGGGATGGACATGGTCAGAAACAATGCTCAGGTAAGCTGTGGCATTTAAACGATGCTCAGTTGGCACTAAGGCTCTAATAAAGTGTGCCAAGAAAACATCTCCCACACCATTACACCACCACCACCAGCCTGCACAGTGGTAACAAGGCATGATGGATCCACGTTCTCATTCTGTTTACGCCAAATTCTGACTCTACCATCTGAATGTCTCAACAGAAATCGAGACCCCTCAGACCAGGCAACATTTTTCCAGTCTTCAACTGTCCAATTTTGGTGAGCTTGTGCAAATTGTAGCCTCTTTTTCCTATTTGTAGTGGAGATGAGTTGTACCCAGTAGGGTCTTCTGCTGTTGTAGCCCATCCGCCTCAAGGTTGTGCGTGTTGTGGCTTCACAAATGCTTTGCCGCATACCTCGGTTGTAACGAGAGGTTATTTAAGTCAAAGTTGCTCTTCTATCAGCTTGAATCAGTCGGCCCATTCTCCTCTGACCTCTAGCATCAACAAGGCATTTTAGCCCACAGGACTGCCGCATACTGGATGTTTTTCCCTTTTCACACCATTCTTTGTAAACCCTAGAAATGGTTGTGCGTGAAAATCCCAGTAACTGAGCAGATTGTGAAATACTCAGACCAGCCCATCGGGCACCAACAACCATGCCACGCTCAAAATTGCTTAAATCACCTTTTTTTCCCATTCTGACTTTCTGTTTGGAGTTCAGGAGACTGTCTTGACCAGGACCACACCCCTAAATGCATTGAAGCAACTGCCATGTGATTGGTTGATTAGATAATTGCATTAATGAGAAATTGAACTGGTGTTCCTAATAATCCTTTAGGTGAGTGTATAATGTATATGTTAGTGATGTCAATCAATTAAAAAAATTGACTAATTAATCACACTTTTTTTCTGTAATTAATAGCAAGGCAAATAAATTGTATTTATATAGCACATTTCATACACAATGGTAATTCAAAATTCAAAGTACTTTACAGAAAAAGAAAACAAATACATAAGAATGAAAACTGAATGCATTAGAGATCAAAATAACAATAAAAACAGAGAATACCACTATCTGGATGGAAGAGTCAGGAAGTTTCAGTCAGAATATTTGTCAGGTAGCTGTGCATTTAAACAGTACCCTTACAGACAAATCATTTACATTAAGTCATTTAGCAGACACTTTTATCCAAAGCGACTTACAAGTGAAGCAATTAGGGGTTAGGTGCTTTGCTCAAGTGCACTTTAGTCATGGTATCAAAGGTGGAGAGAGTGACATTTTTTCACAATCCCCACTTTCAATTCCTTCCTGCATGGGAATCGAACCAGCAACCTTCAGGTTAAAAACCCGACTCCCTCACCATTAGGCCACGACTACCCCTGGAACCACTAACTCAACTTTTTTTGTCCATCAGAGTGGACTTAAATTGATCCTCCTCGTGTCGGAGGGATAACTGTAAATATATTTATATTTTTTTATGTAGCTGTGTGTTTAAACGGTACCCATACAGACAAATCTACCTTGACTAACTCTTTCCAGAGCTCCATCCAGGGATAACTCTACTCAACTTTGCAGCTGCAGCTGTGTAAAATAGATTAATCCTTATTAAAGCTATAATTTCCTCTGTTACCTTTGTTCTTTGATTACCATTACTGACAGACCATGTCAGTACGGAACTGGTTTATTAGGCTGCTGTGACTTTAAAGAGTTAATTCAAGCAAAAATGATA
This sequence comes from Opsariichthys bidens, assembly GCA_037194245.1. Classification (NCBI taxonomy): domain Eukaryota; kingdom Metazoa; phylum Chordata; class Actinopteri; order Cypriniformes; family Xenocyprididae; genus Opsariichthys; species Opsariichthys bidens. The sequence continues at coordinate 161,815 of CM074308.1, read as the reverse complement.
TTTCTGTCATTAATTACTTACCCTCATGTCGTTCCAAACCCGTAAGACTTTTGTTCATCTTCGGAACACAAATTAAGATGTTTTTGATGAAATCCGAGAAGTTTCTGACCTCCCTATACACAGCAATGTCATTACAAATTTCAAGGCTCAGAAAATAGTAAAGACATCGTTGTCCATGTGACTTCAGTGGTTGACCTTAATGTTATGAAGTGACGAGAATACTTTTTGTGCACAAAAACAAAACAAAATTAATGAATTTATTAAACATTTTCCTCCCCACACTGTCAGCCATGATGAAATTTTTTTAGCACTGACACATGTAGCAGAGACACAACTGCTAGTGATCTTTTTATTTTCTGTTCTTCTGCATAAAAATGATGCAGTCAGAAATGTTCTGTTGTATTTTTAATTTACTTTCTCACCTCAAAAACACTTGTGATTAATGTGCTGATATTCAGCATGCACATACTGGTCTTGATGGACATGCGTATTGCATGACATCACTGGAGCTTTGTGGCAGTACCACAGCTGACCTCAGTCTCGCCTGATGTCTAGTGAATCATTCAATATTAGTAAAAAGAAAAATGAAGACATCCGTGGGTTTGCCATCCAATGGTTGAAGTGGAAATCATAGGCGCTGATGTTTACTTAAATGAACATTGTTAAATGAATTATTAAACACAAATCAGAAATTATTCAGATTTCTCTCTGTGTTTAAAAAGGTTATCCCTGATTGCACTGAACAGACCTGGAATAATAAAAAAAAAAAAAAACATAATTTTGTACTACCATACTGTATATAGCTATTTTGCACCTTTACTTTGTTCTCACAAGTAATCAAAATGATCTTGATTTTGGGGTGAAATGTGACTTGGGTGTGTTTTTCAGGCATATGAAAATGCAGCCACCATATTTTAAAATACATCACAGTCATTTTCCTTCTACAAATCAGAGATGGCATAAATATGTACAGCATGCAGAACATGTAGAAAAATGTGATGATATAGAGCTGCATTTCACTATATTACTGACATCCCCACACACCCACACAGCAGCATATTCTTTACAGCGAGAGATAGCGATGACTGTAGTGTTCACCCACGGCTGTGCCGCCCCCTTCTAGCATCGGCCCACACTCCAGTGAGGTGTCCCACATAGTTACGGACTAGTTCACCCTCACAATCTCTGTGTGTGTGTGTGTGTGTGTGTGTGTGCGCTAGTCTCTCCAAACTGATCTCTCATCCAAAAATAACTCTGCAGCCTTCGCTATGTTCCCAAAGCACAAGCCCATTGAAATGACCTGTTATTTCACTTTTTTTCTATTAACAGGCAGTAGATAAATTTAGAGTTGAACTAGCTGCAAGAAACAGAACTGGAAGCTGGGCGGCACTAGATCATGTAGCCTTTCATACGAACATTTTCTCATTCATTCCCTCCCATTCTCTCGTTCATTCTTTGTCACTTTTTCACATTCTCACAGACATTGCTTTTAATGCAATTGCATTTTTCTATCTTTCACATAATTGTTGTCTTTCACTTGCACATTCTCATTAGCAAAGTCCTTCCACACTCAAGCTGCTCTTTGAGTGGTGTAATTCTGCTTCTCCCACTTGGGAGCACGCTCCCTGTTTGTGGCGGTGTGTTTGCACGGCTGGCACTCATGAGAATCCCACGGCAGAGGATAAAGATTGCTCTGCGGCTCTGGATGCCCGTATTGATGCTCAGGATTGTGGTGGCACTACAGAGGGATGACAGTACAGTGTGTGTGAATTTATTTCTGAGCCAGGCAAGTACAGTGGAAGTGTGTAAATGATATAGAAATGTAAGTACAAATGATTGAGAATATCTGTTCTAATGCTTTGCTGTCATGAGCTTTTTAGACATGCTTATAAAAAGTGGTTAAGAATTTTATTATTATTATTATTATTATTATTATTAGCTAAGCCAAAGGTAACATAACATTTAGTATTAAAATGTTTAACCACATTCTTGTAATTGAATGAACATAATTAAGAACATAAGACTTTGGATTATCATCTCTACCACGGTTATTTTTATGTGACGTTGCTGTGCTGTGTGGTCACAGAAGCTTATATCATTTGCTTGCATTTTTAAGCATTGCGGCTTAAAAACAATTTTAAACCACTGAATTGCAATAAGCAGGTAAAGAGAACTAATATGTGCTGTCTGAGAAATGGTTTCTGAGCACTGTCTGAAAGACGTGCGCACATGAAGCCGCTGCTCATAGAGCGCGTGAGTACTGAACTTAGTTCTTTTTGCTGCTTAAGTAGGCTTCAACAGTTAAAAAAACATTTGTGTCAAAAAGCCCATCTTTGTAAGTATCCTAGTAAACAGTCACTTCTGTCTTTAGTAAACGTAAACAGTTGGGAGTAAAAAACGCACGTGTAACATTATGTTTGATCCATGCATTCAGTTTTAAAGTGACAGCAGCCTAATAAACCTGTCATCTGTAACATTAATGTTAATTCAATTAATGTTAAACACTCAATGCTCTTCACTGAACCACTTTTGTCTCAGTTTAATAAGAATAAATTTATATTTAATTTACACAGTGAAGATATGCAGTGAAGAGGTATGCAAATGCTGTTTGAACTTCCCATCATCACCTGGCTACTGATTACACAGAATCACATACACACACACACCAAAAAAAAAAAAAATGCAGATACATTTACCCGTATCTAGAGTCAAGTCATCTTCATTTATATAGTGCTTTTCACAATGCAGATTGTTTCTAAGCAGCGATAATAGGAAAATAGACATTGTTAATTATTAACTTAGGGGCCGCTTAAATGACACCTTTCCAACTGAAAACCAAAGACCTTTAATGCAATCATGCAGTTCATATATGTGTTTAGTCTATTGGTTTGCGCATTTGAATGTGTATATGCACAGACGCTTAGTCTTTTTTACAAAGAGATACCGCCAAATCACCTGTCTGGTCCGCATAATACAGAAAAAATAGCCGTGTCCACAGACCTATGTGAACTGGAATAATTTTGATAATGTTTTATCAATACATAGGGAAAGGAAAGGGAAGGAGGCAGAGAATAGTAGACACTTCAGGGCTGCGTTGTCATCGTGTCTAGCAAAGGTCCTTCATCTCATCTGGATATGGCCTGGATCGAGCAGACTATGGCAAACCTCGGGATAAACAGAGAGAGACTAATATTAGCATAGACGCCATTCTTCTTCTGACAGAGTGTGTCTGCTTCCCGAACAATGCTAGGAAGACTGTTCCAAAGTTTAGGTGCTGAAAAGGATCTACCGCCTGCGGTTGATTTTGATATTCTGGGTATTATCAACTGGCCTGAATTCTGAGATTGCAATAGATGTGAAGGACTATAATGCACTAAGAGCTCGCTCAGGTACTGGGGAACTAAACTATTTAGTGCTTTGTAGTAATTAGGAAGATATTAAAATCTATACAATGTTTAATAGGGAGACAATGCAGTTTTGACAGAGCCGGGCTAATATGGTCATACTTCCTGGTCATACTCAAGCTGCTGGTTTTTGGACCAGCAGTAGTTTTTTTTTATCAAGTGAGCAGGGGAACCACCCAGTACAGCGTTACAGTAATCTAGCCTTGAGGTCATGAATGCATGAACTAACTGTTCCGCATTTGTCATTGAGAGCATATGTCATTGTTTAGATATATTTTTAAGATGGAAGAATGTGGTTTTACCAATGCTTGTAATGTGGCTTTTTAAATTAATGATTGGTATCAAAGAGCATACCCAGGTTCCTAACCGACGATGATGACTTAACAGAACAGCCATCAAGTGTTATTATCCAGGTTTTATGTGCAGAAGTTTTTGGTCCAATAATCAGAATCTCTGTTTTCTCTCTGAATGTAGTAGTAGGAAATTAACAGTCATCCAATGTTTTAACATCAGCTATGCATTCCATTAATTTTGTGCATTGGTAAGTTTCGTTAGGGTGCGAAGAAATATAGAGCTGAGAAACATCAGTGTAACAGTGAAAACTAACACCATGCTTCCTCTAGATATCTCCCAAGGGTAGCATGTATAGAGTGAAAAGCAATGGTCTAAGTACTGAATCTTGCGATACTCCATATTGAACTTGTGAATTATAGACTGATCGTATAGTTGCATTTCCTATAACATAGTGGATTTTCTCTCCTCAGCTACCAACGAGTCTACTGTCCACGATACAGCCATTTTATTTTTTCAAGTTGCGTGCGACAGTCAGTAACAGCCACCACAGTATAATTTGTTCACGAAAACATAATTCTCTTAAAATAATTGAAATGATAATAAAATGTCATATATTCATAATGAGCACTAGAGGGCACCATATACCTATTTTTGAGATGACACTCAATGACAATTCATGACACTAAACAATATTCTCCTCTGAATTATACACTGTTTATTTCTATATACAGTACCACTAACATTGAATAAGAAATTCAAACGTTTTTTTTTAGTCAATGTATATGTTTAACTTAAAAAGAAGCACAATAACGATCTGTTTAAGCACAAGAAATAAAAAAGAAATTTAATAATAACCAAAAGATGGCACTATGGTTATTTTTAAACAAGGTCAGACTGCGAGCAAGCATTTACAAGCAAGTGCTGCACAACCACGCATGATTTCATTTTCTGGGTCGCGTCCGTTGCTGGAGCGGCTGAGGTGAGTGCGGCATGAGAGCGACCTCTAGAGGCGCTCTCTGATTAAACGATCACTGAAGCCTCGTACAGTTTGTTTTGGCACATGATGTGAGGCTGCGTGCTGCACAGGACTGAACACTTCAAAAACGGATTTAAAACAGACAACAAAGCAGTATGTTATACAGTACACTAGAGTATATATTTTCATATCACTAAAGTAAGTAGTTTGTTGACTAAATGCTGTATTAGTGGGTGTCTGCATGTCCGTGTTGAACGTGCTTTTTGTAGAAAATGCAGGGACATTTGATTTCCACGATGCAGAAAACGCAGACAGAATCCATTCATAAAAAGGATTGTCAGGATGAATGGCGCAGGCACGCGGATTACTGCTGAACAATTCATTCAGACACAAAACCTGCAGGATTCATATTTGAATAGTATTTTTACCGTTTAATGTTAACATATACTACTCCATATCGCGATTTAATTGAAGTGAAGAAAAAAAAAGTTCCCCCTTAAACAATAAATTCCTTTTATTATGAATGAATTCCACGATTCTGTCCGCGTTTTCTGCATTGCGGAAATCATAGTGAAAATTTTACTTTCTGATTTGAGAGAAACTATCATCATACTGTACACACACAGAAAAAAAGGCCTTTAAGGCAACCTGTAAAATTAAATGTTTGGCTATACTCTTTAAAAGTATGTATGTTAACAGTTAACAGAATTTATGTATGTCTAATATCAACAGTAAATCTCTGCTGTGTAGCACCTGTGAATGTACAAAAATGTATTTTTTTTCAATTTATTTTGGAATAAAAGATAAATGTTTTATTCCTTCATTTAAAACAAATAATATACATTTTACACACAGGCACACATAATTTTTGGTTGAAATAATTCTTTAGCATGTAAACGTACAATTTGTAATTAAAATAAATAAAAGTGTGTATATATATATATATATATATATATATATATATATATATATATATATATGTGTATATATATATATATATATATATATACACACACACACACACACACACACACTCTTTAAAGTTTAGAATTAGACAGCCCTTCGCTGAGTTAACAATTGTGCAGTGAATATTACCCCAAAGTACCACATAGTGTCCAACCTACTCTAAGTAGACAACTATGGGACTGTAACACCGTGGTAGGGACAGATCAGGAACACGGAATTCTCTTCAGGATAATACGTTTTAATATATATAACAGGAGACAGGAATACACGGAAACACACACGCATGTAACGTTAACGCTCGACAAAGACAGGACTGAAACAGAGGGCAGATATACAGATCGCACATGAGGATAATTGGGAAAACACAGGTGAAAGACATGACTGAAATGACGCGACAGGTGAAGACAATGAACTAATAATGACAATGAAGCACATGGCAAAGCAAAACACAGATCACATGACTAAACTGACAGGACAGATCGAAATGAAAACAAAGAACATGTGACACAGCTAAACAGACAGACATGATCGTGACAGTACTTCCCCCTCCCGGAAGGCGCGTCCTCGCGCCAAAAAGGAACAGATCCGGGAGGGGGGGTGGGCACCCTGGAGGCCGTGGTCAGGCACAGGCAGTTCAGGTGGCCTCCAGGGTGTCTCCCGGACCTCCGGGTGCCATGGCGGCTCTGGGAGTTCCGGCGGCCATGGAGGGGTCCGGGGCAGAGTCACGGCGGGTGCACAGGGGTCCGGAGGCCATGGAGGCGTCCAGGGTCCCCGCAAGGGCGGAGTCACGGGTGGCGGCCAGGGTGGAGTCCAGGGTCCCCGCAAGGGCGGAGTCAAGGGTGGCGGCCAGGGTGGAGTCCAGGGTCCCCGCAAGGGCGGAGTCAAGTCAAGTCATCTTTATTTATATAGCGCTTTTTACAATGCAAATTGTGGCAAAGCAGCTTTACATTAATAAGAAAATGGTGTCATTGTGCAGCTTATTCTATATATTATTGATTCATTCCGTTGCAAATATCAATAGTTATTCGTCTAGTTAATTTATGTATATCAGCACTGCAGAAAACAGTGACGTAATCGTCCGGCTCAGCTCAGTTTGTATACAATGGCGCCAATACAGGCATATCAAAAACACTGCTGAATATCAAGCAAGTGTCCCCAACTTAAGCAAGCCAAAGGCAACAGCGGCAAGGAACCAAAACTCCAACAAATGGAGAAAAAAACCTCGGGAGAAACCAGGCTAAGTCGGGGGGCCAGTTCTCCTCTGGCCAACAGTGAACACTTGTCCGATACTCAGGCAGAGTTACAGGTCATTAAACCGTTTTGGAATCGCAACAGTCAAAATATTTAATCTAGTTTAAGATCTTTTTGATCACGCCGGTATGGGACGGTTTGTTGGGATATGTGCCACTGGCTGATGAGTCGGTAAGGTCTTAACAAAGGATGGGCTAGTTAACACAGTCTCCGCCGACACCACAGGGCCACATTGCTGCCGCACACAGGCACAGGTTCCCCGTCCGACCCGGACACGGCCCAGATCCAGCCAATCACGTTAATTGGTAAACCTCGGGATAAGCAGAGAGACAAAAAATTAGCGTAGACGCCATTCTTCTTCTGATGTACCGAGTACATCTGGTGTTATAGGAAGTGATCCCGGTTCCAGCTGACCTGATCTATGCAGCCTAACAATCCTTTAACGGATATGAAGACAAAAGTTTATAGTGCGTCATGTGTATGCCAAGTTAAATAGATGCGTTTTTAGTCTAGATTTAAACTGACAGAGTGTGTCTGCTTCCCGAACAATGCTAGGAAGATTGTTCCAGAGTTTAGGTGCCAAATAGGAAAAGGATCTACCGCCTGCGGTTGATTTTGATATTCTAGGTATTAACAACTGGCCAGAATTCTGAGATCGTAATAGACGCGAAGGACTATAATGCATTAAGAGCTCACTCAGGTACTGGGGAGCTAAGCCATTTAGTGCTTTGTAAGTAATTAGCAAGATTTTAAAATCTATACGATGTTTAATAGGGAGCCAGTGCAGTTTTGACAGAACAGGGCTAATATGTTCATATTTCCTGGTTCTAGTAAGGACTCTAGCAGCTGCGTTTTGGACCAGCTGTAATTTGTTTATCACGCGAGCAGGGCAACCACCCAATAGAGCGTTACAGTAATCTAGTCTCGAGGTCATAAACGCATGAACTAGCTGTTCCGCATTTGTCATTGAGAGCATATGTCGCAATTTAGATATATTTTTAAGATGGAAGAATGCGGTTTTACATATGCTAGAAATGTGGCTTTCAAATGAAAGATTGGTATCAAAGAGCACACCCAGGTTCCTAACTGACGAAGACGACTTAACAGAGCAGCCATCAAGTGTTAGACAGTATTCTAGGTTTTTATGTGAAGTTTTTGGTCCAATAATTAGAATCTCTGTTTTTTCTGAGTTTAGTTGTAGGAAATTACAAGTCATCCAATTTTTTATATCAGCTACGCATTCTGTTAATTTTGAGAATTGGTAGGTTTCGTCAGGGCGCGAGGAAATATAGAGCTGAGTATCGTCAGCGTAACAGTGAAAGCTAATGCCATGCTTCCTAATGACATCTCCCAAGGGTAGCATGTACAGAGTGAAAAGCAACGGTCCTAGAACTGAGCCTTGTGGTACTCCATATTTAACTTGTGATCGAAATGACATCTCTTCGTTTACTACTACAAACTGATAACGGTCAGATAAGTATGATTTGAACCATGCCAATGCAATTCCACTAATTCCAGCATAATTTTCTAGTCTATTCAAAAGAATATTGTGGTCGATTGTGTCAAAAGCAGCACTGAGGTCTAGTAACACTAATAGAGAGATACAACCATGATCTAATGATAAGAGCAAATCATTTGTAACTCTAATGAGAGCAGTCTCAGTACTATGGTACGGTCTAAATCCTGACTGGAAATCCTCACAGATACCATTTCTTTCCAAGTAGGAACTAAGCTGAGATGATACTGCCTTTTCTAGTATTTTTGACAGAAAAGGTAGATTGGAAATCGGCCTGTAATTGACTAATTCACCAGGATCAAGTTGTGGTTTTTTAATAAGAGGTTTGATAATAGCCTGCTTAAAATTTTTTGGTACGTAACCTAGTGATAAAGATGAATTAATGATCTTAAGAAGAGGATCTATGACCTCTGGAAGCATCTCTTTCAATAGCTTAGTCGGTATAGGGTCTAACATACATGTTGTAGATTTTGATGATTTAACAAGTTTAGACAATTCTTCCTTTCCTATAGCAGCGAATAAATTGAATTTTTCCTCAGGGATACAACAACCCACTGTCTGATGTGATACTGTAGTAGACAGTTGCATGGCTATAATTTTCTCTCTAATGTTGTCAATCTTGCAAGTAAAGAAGTTCATAAAGTCATTACTGCTGTGCTGTTTGGAAACATCAGAAGTTGAGGCTGTATTTCTTGTTAATTTAGCCACTGTATTAAATAAATACTTAGGGTTGTGTTTATTTTCTTCTAAAAGATTTGAAAAATAAGCAGATCTAGCGGTTTTTACAGCCTTTCTGTACTCCATCATTTTCTCTCTCCATGAAATCCGAAAAACTTCTAGTTTTGAATTCTTCCAGCTGCGCTCCAGTTTTCTGGCTGCTCTCTTAAGGGCCCGAGTGTGCTCGTTATACCATGGCGTTGGACTAATATCCTTAATCTTTTTTAAGCGCAAAGGAGCGACAGAGTCTAGAGTGTTCGAAAAGAGAGTGTCAATAGTTTCTGTTGCAACGTCGAGTTCTTCTAAGCTGTCTGGTTTGCTAAGTTGATGAAACTGATCAGGAAGATTATTTATAAAGCAATTTTTAGTGGTAGAAGTGATGGTTCTAACATATTTATGGCAGACAGGCGGTTTTCCAGCCTTGGATAAATGTAGCACGCATGAGACTAGATAATGATCTGAGACGTCATCGCTCTGCTGCAGAATTTCAACGGCATCAATATTGATTCCATGTGACAATATTAGATCTAGAGTATGATTACGACAATGAGTTGGTCCTGACACGTGTTGTCTAACTCCAATAGAGCTTAGAATATCTGTTAGTGCCAATCCCAAAGCGTCTTTTTCATTATCTACATGTATATTAAAATCACCAACAATAAGGACTTTATCCACAGCCAGTACTAACTCCGATAGAAAATCAGCAAATTCTTTGATAAAATCTGTATGGTGCCCTGGTGGCCTGTATACAGTAGCCAACACAAATTTCAAATGAGATTTGTCACTTACATTATATAACGTTACATAGAGCACCATCACTTCAAAAGAGATATATTTGAAAGACTTTTGAGTAATACTGAAGATATTACTATAGATTACAGCAACACCTCCCCCTTTACCTTTCTGACGAGGTTCGTGTCGATAATAGTAACCTTGAGGGCTAGACTCATTTAAAGTAATGTAATCGTCTGGTTTTAGCCAGGTTTCTGTCAAACACAGCACATCTAGGTTATTTTCTGTGATAATATCATTTACAATAAGTGCTTTTGAAGAAAGGGATCGAATATTCAGCAACCCAAGCTTTATCATTTTGTTATCTTTATAATCTCTGTTTACTACTTGTTGAACATCAATTAAATTATCACCCGTAAATGGGTTTGGAAGTTTTCTGTATTTATTAGTTCGGGGTACAGACACAGTCTCTATCTGATGATATCTAGGTGAAAGAGTCTCTATGTGTTGGGATTTATCTGAATTCTGTGACGTGATACAGCTAGCAGACGGTCGGTTTAGCCAGTCTGTCTGCTTCCTGACCTGGGCCCCAGTTAGTCAAGGTTGAGCTCTAAGACTATGTGCCATATTACTAGAGAGAAGAGCGGCACCACCCCAGGAGGGATGAATACCATCTCTTTTCAACAGGTCAGGTCTGCCCCAAAAACTTTTCCAATTGTCTATGAAACCTATATTATTCTGTGAACACCACTTAGACAGCCAGCCATTGAGTGATGATAATCTGCTAATTATCTCATCACTCCTACGAGCAGGAAGGGGTCCAGAAAAAATTACAGTGTCTGACATCATACGTGCGATTTCACACACCTCTTTAATGTTAATTTTGGTGATCTCCGACTGACGAAGTCGGACATCATTAGCGCCGACGTGAATAACAATCTTAGAGTATTTACGATTAGCATTAGCCAGCACTTTTAAATTTGCTTTGATGTCAGGCGCTCTGGCTCCTGGCAAACATGTGACTATGGTGGCTGGTGTCTCTATTTTCACGTTCCGTGTAATAGAATCGCCAATAACTAGGGCACTTTCAACAGGATTCTCAGTGGGTGCGTCACTGAGTGGGGAGAACCTGTTTGATGTTCTAATCGGAACGGAAGAGTGGTGTTTTTTAACACGACTAGGCCGCCTCACGGTCACCCAGTTGCCCTGCTGCACGGGCTCTACAGCCGGAACCGAACAATGTACGGAGTTCACTAGGCTAGTCGCATCCAAAACAGTATCTGAAGCCCCTGCATTCTTACTATCCTCAATTAAAGTTTGGATGCGTGTCTCTAATTCTAAGATTTTCTCTGTCAGCCTGACTATTTCCCTACATTTATGACATGTGAATCCTTCATCGCTGACAGAAAAAGCTAAACTATGCATGTGACAGGCAGTGCAAGTAACAATGAAAGGAGAAGATGACATAGCTTACCGTGTTTGTAGACCGATCCGACTTACCAGATGTTTGATGAATTTGAAGAAAACGAGAGCGCGACAAATGACGGTGGGCACGGATAACACAAACTAGCGTAGTGCTAACGCGTTGTGATGGTGATTTAGATTAAAAGATTAAAAACTAGCGATGTCAAATTAATGTGATAGGCAATATAAGACAATATCAGATATATAGTGAAGATAAAGTAGACAGCAAACAATAACAATAAATAGATTCAAATAAAGCTATGGAGCAACAGACTCAAACAATTCAGCAGCGAGGCAGACAGAAGCAATCGATCAAGTCTCGCGAGTGAGATTAAGTCAAGGGTGGCCACCAGGGTGGAGTCCAGGGTCCCCGCAAGGGCGGAGTCAATGGCCGCTTGACCCCCGTTGCCCCTGTCCCCATTCCCCAACGGGGCCTATGGCCCCCCTCCAAAACTTTTTTGGGGAGAGTCCCCCCAGGCCCTGGTTCAGGCGGCGAAAGGTCCGGAGCGGGCTCCGGCCGACGGAGGTCTGGGAGGTCAGGACGGTCAGGAGGGTCTGGCGGCTCTGGCGCAGGAGGGTCCGGTGGCTCTGGCGCAGGCAGATCAGGCCGGAGGTCTGGGAGGCTCGGGCGGCTCAGGGAACTCAGGCGGCTCAGGGAACTCAGGCGGCTCAGGAGGAGGAAGGTCTGGGAGCTCAGGGTCCGGGAGTTCATGAGGCTCGGGCCAGTCTGGGAGTTCTGGCCAGTCTTGGAGCTCTGGCCAGTCTGGGAGCTCTGGCCAGTCTGGGAGCTCTGGCCAGTCTGGGAGCTCTGGCCAGTCTGGGAGCTCTGGCCAGTCTTGGAGCTCGGGGATAGCGAGCGCTGGAGACGGCTCACGGGCGGCGAGCGCTGGAGACGGCTCACGGGCGGCGAGCGCTGGAGACGGCTCACGGGCGGCGGGCACAGGAGAAGGCTCACGGATGACGGGCACAGGAGAAGGCTCTGGGATGGCAAGCACCGAATAAAAGTCTATGAGCCACTCTTCCGAGATCGGCGGAGCCATCGTGGTCGGAAGGGGGCGTGGCTTGCGGTGCGCTGGAGCGGGTTGGTGGCGTGCTTGAGCGGGCTCGCGGTTCCTCGCGGCCTTTCGGGGGCGTGGCTTAGGAGCGCTGGGTCGAAACACAGAGGGACTGAGGACGGTGTCATACTGCAGCTCGCTGTGGGCCGGACTGAGGAGATCCGGAAACTCCTCCTCCTCCTCGTCGTCGGAGACCGGATCAGGCGGCCAGACAGGCATTACTCCGCTGCAGAGGTATGCGGGGGAACGCGGAAAAGGCGGGGCTGGTGGAGCGGGCGTTTTGGATGGGACCGGACGAGAGACACATTCCTCCACTTCAAACCCCGAACCATTTAAATCTAATATTAGATTGACCAAATCTACAAACGACGAATTAGTCATTGGTTCATCAGGGCGAATCGCGTCTTCGTCCAGTCCCAACCAAAAGATAACATTCGGCGTGGCATCCGGCCAGCCCACCAAATGGGAGAGCTCAACGAACTCCCCCACATACCTCTCCAACGGACGCCCGCGCTGCTGATTATTACACAGATAAATCTCCACTTCGGACGGATCCATCTGCGTAGCGTTGTTGTGATCGAGCGTTCTGTAACACCGTGGTAGGGACAGATCAGGAACATGGAATTCTCTTCAGGATAATACGTTTTAATATATATAACAGGAGACAGGAATACACGGAAACACACACGCATGTAACGTTAACGCTCAACAAAGACAGGACTGAAACAGAGGGCAGATATACAGATCGCACATGAGGATAATTGGGAAAACACAGGTGAAAGACATGACTGAAATGACGCGACAGGTGAAGACAATGAACTAATAATGACAATGAAGCACATGGCAAAGCAAAACACAGATCACATGACTAAACTGACAGGACAGATCGAAATGAAAACAAAGAACATGTGACACAGCTAAACAGACAGACATGATCGTGACAGGGACACAGCCGTGCAGCAGCAAGCATCACAAAACCCACCCCGTTTCTATGCCCAACAACCCATGCGCTCTCACGCCACACATCATGTTCTCCCGCAATGAAAACTGGACACTGACAACGTATGAATTAGTTTCATTTTTAAAATACTGTAATTTTTTAAAGTTTAAATAATAAATAGCATATAGTGTCTCTTTAATGTGTCGTGACAGATCACTGTAGCTCCTCGTGAACAGATCATCTCTTCATACTAGTTCATTTATAGCATCAAATAAACATGAATGAACATCAGAAGAAATGGTTTCACCACCCCTGGTGAAAGTATGCATAGCCTATAAAATGCCTTTGTGCACAAAAATGGCCATTTTAAGTATGATCGTTTGGATTTATATGAAATGGACACTTTCACTTTACACTTTCCAATACCATTTGTAACATTAAAGGTTAATGAAAGTGTTGTTCATTGTTAATTTCAACGTTTACATTTGAAAGTTGCCTTTTACGTTAATAATAATGCACTTTGAATTAACATGAATGATCAAGGCATCATTTTTTGCCATTTTTTAAAAAATTCAAAGCAAACTAAATGTAAGAAATATAGTTAAAACAATCTTGCTGCTCAAACTCTGCATATAACAATTTTTAATAATATTTTCTGCTCCTTTTGTATTTTGCATTTACTTGTACTTTCACTTTCAATACTTATGTATGTTTAATATCTAAATAATACTTTTCGTACTTAGGTACAAAAACTATCACTTACTTTAAAACTTTTACTCAAGTAATATTCTAAACAGTGACTTTAACTTCTACCAAAGTCATTTTCTGGTAAGATACTCAAGTATTGCTTACAAGTACTTTATACATCACTGCTCTTTCTTACTCTATATGTGTGTGTGTGTGTGTGTGTTCTCTCTCTCTGTGTTTTAGTCTTGCAGGTTTAACCCTTTCATTGCTGTGTCCCCTTGTCTGCATTATAGGATAGGAAATCTCATAAAAATAAAGGCATAGAACCAGTTCAGTTGTCGTGCAGTGATTATATGGTTCTATATAATTAGTTTATTAATATGGTTAATAATAATGTAAAATACCTTAAGATAAATTAAATGGAACCTGGATGAATTTAAAATGAATGTACTATATTTCAGATCAATATACTTGTTTTTTTTTTTTTTTTAATATTTCTTCTGAATAGCTCTCTTTCCTCCTCCCTCCTCTCTCTCTCTCTCTCTCTCTCTCTCTCTCTCTCTCTCTCTCTCTGTGCGCGCATGCGCGAGTGTGGCAAAGTTTGTGGAGTGTGGCTGAGAGCGTGGCTGTGGTTTTTCCAACTTTTTAGGGGGTTAGGGGGTGGGTTTTTTGTTGTTTGTGTAGCTGGCCATAATGGCCAGCGTGAAGGAGGGAGTGGGGTTTGAACAACTCACACGATGGCATGGTATTAAGGTGCCAGTCGGCGTTGAGTGTTCCGTAGAGGAATATAGTCTTGTGGTTGGACAAGTGGTTGGGCATGAAAGTATAAAATCGGCTTCTTGGATGAATAGTGCGATGGTTCTTTTTTTTAGACTCCATTGAGAAGGTAAACAAGATTGTAGAACAAGGAATTGTAGTTAAAAACGCACATACTCCCATTTTCCCTCTTGTCAATCCAGCAAAAAAAATTACTCTGTCAAATGTCCCACCGTTTATTAAGGATGATGTCCTGGAACGTGAGTTGTCGTGATATGGTCAATGTGTTTCGGCCATAAAAAAAATACCGGTAGGATGTAAGTCGCCATTGTTAAAGCACGTAGTGTCGTTCAGACGGCAGGTGTTTATGACCTTGAAGCAAGGGATTGAAGAGTTGAATGTATCGTTCAAATTCACGATTGATGGGTTCAACTATGTGGTTTTTGTCACAACGTAAACAATGAAGTGTTTTAGTTGTGGCAGGGAAGGGTTAGAGCTTGTCCTGAAAAAAGAGAGCAAGAGCCAGATACAAAAGAAATTCAAGGTGAGACTAATACAGTTAAGAAAAATGAAGATGCTGTGCAAAACGTTTGTAAGAACAAGATGAGTGCTGTAGAATTAACAGAAAAAGCAAATGTTGATGCACAAGGACATAATACGAGAGGTAGTGAAGAAATTGCAAAATATGTTGCTGAACTTGTTTCTGGGCAAGATTTGATGGAAGGTTCTGAACCTAATTTTAAAATACCAGTTGTAAAGCGTAAAGCAACTAAAAGTGAAGCTGAAGACGGGTCATATTAAAGAGAAAGTAGAAACAAAAGAAGTGAATAAGACTGATGTCAGTAGTGAGATGGAGTACACTTCTGAATCTGAGAGTGAAAGAGAAACTTCGACTCAGATTATGTTAAATGATAGAAAGGAGGAGACGTACGATCTAGAACAGTTTCGTAGCTGTTTGAAAGTAACAAAAGGAAAGAGAAATGTGATTGTTGATGATTTTTTCTCAGATTGAGATAAGTTTATCGATTCTGCAAAACTGATGATGAAAAATGTAGGAGGAGATGGTCTCACTGAAACTGAAGTGTATCGTCTTAAGAAATTAGTGCAGAAAGCACGAGTACAAACAACACAAGATGAATTGGAAGGATCACAATAATTCATGTCTTTTTGTGAGGTTTGTCTTGATAGTATTAACTCTATTCCTTATGAATGAGTTTAAGATTTCCTCACTAAATTTGAATGGGGCACGAGATGCCAGAAAAAGAGCTTTCTTTTTATGAACTGATGAAATTAAAAAATATTGATATTTCATTTGTGCAAGAAATTCACTCATGTATTAAAAATGAAGTTGATTGGCAGAGGGAATGGGATGGCACTGTTATAATGAGTCACAAAAGTTCAATGAGTGCTGGAGTAGCTATTCATTTTTCAATATCTTTTATACCCCTGTCATATAAAGTAGAAGAAGTCATAGCAGGAAGGCTAATTAAGGTTATTGTAAAGTATGAAAGGAAAACATTGATTTTGATTAATGTATATGCTCCTGTTATTGCAAAAGAAAGAATGCTTTTTGTAGAAAAGTTGTCTGATACACTGGCAGAATGTGAGTCTGATTTTCTTTTTTTAGCTGGAGTTTTTAATTGTACAATCAATTACTAGATCGTAATCATGTTGAGCCACACATGGCTTCAAGAAATAAGCTTTAATAAGTGTTGTGGAAACTTTTGATTTAGCAGATGTATGGCATGTTAAGCATGGAGATTTTAGACAATATTCTTGGGCACATTATCAATAATATTCTATTTCAATTGCAAGAATTGATAGAATTTATTGTTATAAACATCATTTACAAGTATTTAAATCATGTGGTATAACCCCAGTTAGTTTTTCAGATCACAGTTTGGTTTGTGGTGTTGTTTTTATAAATTCTATTAAAGTAAAGAGTGCATATTGGTATTTTAATGCTTCTGTTACGTGACGTGTAGTATCAGGAAGGCACAAAGACGAGGAACGAGCATTAAAGTCTCTTTTATTGAGAAAACCAGGATCACAGGAACAAGGAACACGTCAACACACGAATGATCACGGACAAAGAGTGAAGAAAACACAAGGTATATATGCAGACACTAATGACAGGGACACAGGTGAAAGACATAACTAATGATGACAAACAGCTGACAGGAATTAACTAATGAAGCCAGACGGGAAACACAAGGATCACATGACAGGGGAAACAGGCAGACAGGTAAACATGAAACATCCAGACTCTAACAGCTTCATTGTTAAATGATACTTATTTTAAAAAAGGTTTTACGTTTTTTGGGGGAACAATGGAAGATGAATTACAGAATTTTGAATCCATTCAGCAATGGTGGGATGTGGGAAAGGTTCAAATTCAACAGTTTTGAAAACAATACATTCTTAATACCAACAGGAGTACTGTTAAATTAATTGAAGATCTTGAAACTGAAATAATTGAACAATTTATAAGCGATTCCACTCAAGATCAAAGGCATGCTCAATCTATTAAAAAGAAAAATGATTTTTTTAACGGATCTATTGGGAATTAAGGGGCAGGGAGCATTAGTGAGATCTCGTTTTCAGAATTTAAATGAGATGGAAGCACCAACCAGTTCATTATGGAATGACAATGGGAATGATTTGACAGAGCCTTCAGAAATCCGTAAGAGGGCTGTTGACTTCTATTCAAATCTTTATGCGTCTTGTGATCATAAAGATTTGAATATTGCACAGAAGTTTTTTTGAAAATCTTCCCAAAGTACCAGCTGAAATAAATGTTAAACTTGAGCAATCTTGTTGTTGTCTGAACTGTATACAGCTGTGATGAGCATGGCCAATGGGAAAGCTCCAGGAATAGATGGAATTCCCATAGAATTTTATAAAACTTTGTGGAGCATAATGGGGTCAGATCTGTTAGTAGTTTTTAATGAGAGCTTTGCTAAAGAGCAACTCCCATTGAGCTGCAGGAGAGCAGTTCTGACGTTACTACCAAAAAAAGGGGATTTGAGAGATTTAGCTAAATGGAGACCTGTTGCCTTGTTATGTGCTGATTATAAGGTTTTTTCTAAAACTTTGGCAAATAGGTTAAAAAAGGCAATGGAGTATGTGGTACACAATGATCAGTCATATTGTATTCCCGGTAGATCCATTTTTGATAATATATCTTTTATAAGAGATTTATTTCATACTTCTAAGTTGTTTGGTTTTAAATTTGGCTTGTTTTCGATGGATCAAGAGAAGGCCTTTGATCGTGTGGAGCACAAATATTTGTGGAGCACAATGGAGGCTTTTAATTTTTCTTCAGGTTTTCTGAATATGATAAAGATTCTTTATAGAGGTATTGAGAGTGTTTTGAAAGTCAATGGTGGCTTAAGTGCATCTTTTAAGGTGAAGAGGGGAATAAGACAAGGTTGCTCTTTATCGGGCATGTTGTATGCATTAGCCATTGAACCTTTGCTGAGCAGGTTTCGTAATGAATTAATGGGGCTTAAAATTGCTGATGATTTTGTGCCAGTATATACATCAGCTTATGCAGATGATGTAGTGGTTATTGTTAAAAAACCAAGAAGATGTAAACAAAATAAGCTCAATAGTAAATGATTTTGGTAATATCTCATCTGCTAAAGTCAACTGGAAGAGCTCTGGTATGTTAGTAGGAGATTGGAGGGAGGAAAAGTCCAAATTACCAGGTGGTTTAAACTGGAGTAGCGAAGGTCTAAAATATTTAGGTGTTTATTTAGGGAATGATTTTATAGAAAAGAAAAATTGGGAGGGTATTTTAGAAATGGTAGAGGGACGATTAAAAAAAAATGGAGATGGCTTCGTTCATACATGTATCATATAGAGTATTAATTGTCAATAATTTGATAGCATCTGCATTGTGGCATAAATTAACAGTTTTAGAACCTCCAGTTGATATATTAATGAGAGTGCATGATTGTTGATTTTTTTGGGGGACAGAGTGCACTGAATACCACAAAGTGTTTTATATTTGTCAAAAGAGTTTGGGGGTCAAGGTTTGATTCATTTAGCCAGTAGAAAAGCAGCAGCTTTTAGAATACAATTTGTGCAAAAGTTTTTATATGGCAACTCACAAACTTCATGGCGAGTATTAACTGGGCGTATTCTAAGGCAGGTTGGGAATCTAGGTTTGGAAAAAACGTCTCGGTTACGTATGTAACCCTCGTTCCCTGAAGGAGGGAATGGAGACGTACGTCAGAACTGAACCGACGAATTGGGATATCGCACGAGAGCCCTATCATCTTCGAGTGTAAACTAAACGAGCCAATGAAGATTGGCGTGCGAGCTTTCGCGTGCCGCACTCCGCCCCCGCGAGCGGGTATAAATACGGAAGCGGCAGCGCTCGCACTTTGTTTTTCGCTGAGGAGACGAGCAGTGGTCCGCGCTCAGCGGGGTACAGGAACTGTGGCGACGGGACGTACGTCTCCGTTCCCTCCTTCAGGGAACGAGGGTTACATACGTAACCGAGACGTTCCCTTTCAGTCGGTCACGTTCGACGTACGTCAGAACTGAACCGACGAATTGGGATCCCTAATAAAACGCCACAGTTACTGACCCCCTCCAGCGCCCAACGTAAGTCGCAGCATCCCGGCGCGCACTAGGGACGGAGAAGGGACCGGACCTACGCCAGGGAAGTCTACTGCTGTTCCGCATGACCCACTCAGTAAGACTTGGATAACACTGGGAAAGCGTGCCCACTGGGGACGCTGCGGAGACCACAACCTACCCGAAGGGAGGAAATTTACGTGGGAATGTACATATGGACTGGCCGTGGGCAGTGCACATATGAAGTCCCTGGGATGGCTCCGGCCTAGGTAGGGGGGAGACACATCTAGCAGGGACAGCAGAGCGGGCTCTGCTGAGGGAAAGACACGGGCTTACATAGGAAGGCTACCGTGGACATTACACATATGGGACCACCGTAGGGGTCACAACATATGGAACCCAGTTTAGCAGAGGCAGTATGCGTGCTTAAGCCTAGCAACGGACACTCCGCAATGTCCGGAGCCGCAAGGGGTGGCGGAGGACTCAACAGGGTTCGCCAACTGGGGAACTCTACTGGAGCAATAGACGCACGTATCCGGCCCAGCGGGCGGGAGTGGCGTATGCAAGCGGACACTAGAAAGGGTTCTTCGCGCTACCGGCCAGTAGGGGCGAGTACACAGGAAGATACCGATTCTACACGAAGGCTATAGAATCTAGCGAACGTGTTGGGTGTCGCCCAGCCCGCAGCTCTACATATATCTGTCAGCGAGGCACCGTGAGCCAGCGCCCAGGAAGAAGCTACCCCCCTAGTGGAGTGAGCCCTCAACCCGAGCGGGCAAGGCACGCCTTGGGACTGATAAGCCAAGGCGATGGCGTCCACTATCCAGTGGGCCATCCTCTGCTTGGAGACAGCCTTTCCCTTCTGCTGGCTTCCGTAACAGACGAAGAGCTGGTCTGAGGTCCTGAAGCTTTGAGTTCTGTCCACGTACAGACGCAGAGCGCGGACGGGACAGAGCAAAGCCAGGGCTGGGTCTGCCTCCTCCGAGGGCAGCGCTTGCAGGTTCACTACCTGATCTCTAAAGGGAGTGGTAGGAACCTTGGGCACATATCCGGCCCGAATTCCAGGCACGATTCGTCAACCGAAAAAGCGTGCAGGTCCCCTACCCTCTTGATGAAGGCCAGTGCAGTCAGGAGAACTGTTTTAAGTGACAGAATTTTTAACTCTGCTGACAGCTAAGGCTCAAAGGGGGGTCCCCGGAGAGCTGTAAGCACCAGGGACAAGTCCCAAGAGGGTATAGAGAGTGGGCGAGGCGGATTCAGTCTCCTCGCCCCCCTCAGGAACCTGACGATCAGGTCATGCTTCCCCAGCGACTTACCTTCAACTGCATCGTGATGTGCGGCGATTGCGGCAACATACACTTTTAGGGTGGAGGGAGACAGCCTTCTCTCCAGACCCTCTTGCAGGAAGGAAAGCACTGACCCGACCGAGCAAGATCGGGGGTTCTCCTGGTGAGAAGAACACCATTCGACGAACAGGTTCCACTTCAAGGCATAGAGGTGCCTCGTAGAGGGAGCTCTTGCGGAAGTGATGGTGTCTACCACTGACTGGGGTAAGCCACCTAGAACCTCCGCGTCCCGTCCAGGGACCAGACATGGAGATTCCAGAGGTCCGGACGCGGGTGCCAGAGGGTGCCCCGTCTCTGAGTCAGAAGGTCCTTCCTCAGAGGAATGGGCCAAGGAGGTGCTGTCGCGAGGAGCATGAGTTCTGAAAACCAGGTCCGGTTGGGCCAATACGGCGCAACTAGCAGGACCTGCTCCTCGTCCTCCCTGACTTTGCACAACGTCTGTGCAAGAAGGCCCGCAAACGCATATTTGCGGAGGCCCCGGGGCCAGCTGTGTGCCAGTGCGTCCGTGCTGAGGGTGCCCTCGGACAGGGAGTAAAACAACTGGCAATGGGTCGAGTCCGGGGCGGCAAACAGATCTATCTGAGCGGTCCCGAAGCGACGCCATATCAGCTGGACCGCCTGGGGATGGAGTCTCCATTCTCCCGGAAGCGGAGGCTGCCGTGAGAGCTCGTCGGCTGCACGGTTGAGCACGCCTGGGATGTGAATGGCATGAAGCGACCTCAGATGCTTCTGACTCCATAGGAGGAGATGGCGGGCGAGTTGTGACATGCCACGGGAGCGTAGACCGCCCTGGTGGTTGATGTACGCTACGGTCGCAGTGTTGTCCGTACGGACCAGTACGTGCTTGCCTAGTAGCAGCCCTTTGAGGCGGCCCAGCACAAGACGTACTGCTAACAACTCGAGGCAATTGATATGCCACTGCAGTTGAGGCCCCGTCCACAGACCTGAAACTGCATGCCCGTTGTACGCGGCCCCCCACCCGGTGGACGAGGCATCCGTGGAGACCACAGCATGCCTGGACACCTGTTCCAGGGGAACTCCAGCCCGCAAGAACGAGGGGTCGGACCACTGAGTGAGGGTACGACGGCAGTTCGGTGTAATTGCCACATGGAACGTACCGCGTCGCCACGCCCATCTCGGGACTCGGCCATGAAGCCAGTGTTGAAGCGGCCTCATATGAAGCAATCCGAGCGGCGTAACTGCGGTTGCGGATGCCATATGCCCCAGGAGCCTCTGAAATAATTTCAGTGGGGCCGCTGTCCTGCTCTTGAGCGTACTCAGGCAGTTCAACACCGACTGGACGCGCTCCTCGGTGAGGCGCGCAGTCTGGCTGACTCAGTCCAGTTCCATACCGAGATAAGAGATCCTCTGCCCGGGGGCGAGTTTGCTCTTGTCCCAGTTGACCCGAAGACCCAACCGGCTGAGGTGAGCTAACACCAGGTCCCTGTGACAGGGCGACAGGGCCAGCCCGAAGGGTATGACCTTGTACTGATATGCCCGACCCTCGAACGCAAACCGTAGAAAGGGTCTGTGTCGAGGAAGAATCGAGACATGAAAGTACGCGTCCTTCAGGTCGATCGCTGCAAACCAATCTTGGGGACGGATGCACTCGAAAATGCGTTTCTGCGTCAGCATCTTGAACGGCAGCCTGTGAAGGGACCGATTCAAGACTCGCAGGTCCAAGATTGGCCGTAACCCACCGCCTTTCTTGGGTACAATGAAGTAGGGGCTGTAAAACCCTGACCTCATATCGGCTGGAGGGACCGGCTCTATTGCGTCCTTCGCCAGTAGGACTGCAATCTCCGCCCGAAGTACAGGAGCATCGTTCGCATTCACGCGAGTAAAATGGATGCCCCTGAACACCGGGGGACGCCGGGCGAACTGAATCGCATAGCCGAGTCTGATCGTGCGGATGAGCCAGCGGGACGGGCTGGGAAGCGCTTGCCAGGCTCCCAGACTCCGCACCAGCGGGACCAACGGCACAACAGACGTACCCGCGGGGGGGCAGCGAGGCGGAGCCAGGGAACCTAACTCGGACGGCAGAGCGGCCCGAAGTGAGGTTTGGCTCCGCAGAGTGACAGTGCACGTGGGAGACGGCACGAGGGCGGCCTCGATCAGCACACTGCCCTCTGCTGGCGAAATGAGAGGGGGCTGAGGGTGGCCAGGCATAGCGTGACACACCGCCAGACGCGCCCTCTTGTGACCCAGAGGAAGTGGAAACTGCTCTTTTATTGAAAATGTGGGTACTCCGAGGAGCCAGCGGCGGAACAGAGAGAAAAGGAAACAAAAGATTCTCCACCCGGCCCTCCTCCGGGGGAGGGAGCGGTGCCTTCACCGTCTCCCGAGAAGCAGCTCCAACCTCCTCCGGGTCGCCCGTCTCAGGACCGCTTTCTGGTTCGTTTGCCACCTGGCTTGGCTGCAGGCTGAGCGGGCTGGGCACCACGTCTGCAACCGGCTCCCTGCCGTCTGCTGGGTGAAGGCTGCTGCTTTGCAGACTTCGCAGGGGCGGAGAACGACGCAGGCGGGCGCCCTCGGCGACGAGCAGACGAAGAGGCCGTCGCCGGCGGCTGGGTGGAGGCAGCAGCTGCACGCCGGGGCAGGACATGCTTCAGGGCCTCCGTCTGCTTCTGTGCAGCCGAGAACTGTTGGGCGAAGCTCTCGACCGCGTCGCCGAATAGCCCAACCTGGGACACAGGGGAGTCCAGGAACCGATATTTATCGGCCTCCCTCATGTCCGCCAGGTTGAGCCAGAGATGACGCTGCTGAACCACCAGCGTGGCCATCGCCTGACCAACCGAGCGTGCAGTCACCTTCGTCGCCCGGAGGGCGAGGTCGGTGGCAGCTCGCAGCTCTTCCACGAGCTGTTGGTCAAGATCGCCCTGGGGCATGTCACGAAGTGCCTTGGCCTGGTAGACCTGCAGCAACGCCATGGCATGCAGGGCAGATGCAGCCTGCCCACAGGCTCTGTAAGCCTTGTCCGTTAGGTTGGACGAGAACTTACAGGCCCGGGACGGGAGGCGCGGGTTACCCCGCCAGTTGGCGGCCGCCGGACACAGTTGCATCGGAACGGCGCGCTCAACTGGGGGGATCCCCACGTACCCCTTGGCTGCACCGCCATCCAGGACGGTGAAGGCGGAGGAGGGACCCGACCGGTTTCGGACAGAAAAAGGTGTCCTCCACGATCTAGTCACCTCCTCATGCACCTCCGGAAAAAAAGGAACCGGGGCAGAGCGCTGAGAACCAGCACGGGCTGCCCCGAGAAACCAATCGTCCAGCCGGGAGGGTTCGGGACACGGTGGAGGGTTCCACTCGCACACTCTCCGATGCTGCAGCTTGAGAACTGCACGGCTCCGAAGCGAAAGACAAAGTGCGAGCGCTGCCGCTTCCGTATTTATACCCGCTCGCGGGGGCGGAGTGCGGCACGCGAAAGCTCGCACGCCAATCTTCATTGGCTCGTTTAGTTTACACTCGAAGATGATAGGGCTCTCGTGCGATATCCCAATTCGTCGGTTCAGTTCTGACATACGTCGAACGTGACCGACTGAAAGGGAACTGTTTTTCTTCTGAACAGTAGTGTTCTAAATGTGAGGGGATTTTTTTTCCTTTTTACATTAGTGTTTTTAAAGCTTGGAACATTCTAGAATGCGGAAAACTTTTTACACAAAAGTCTTCTTTATATTGGTTACTAGAAGAACCAATTGTGTGTGGGTCAAGAATGGACTTTAAAAGAAACAAAGCTCCAGGCATGGATGATGCATTCATCAAAGCTAAAATTGTTTCTGTGAAACATCTGGCCTTATTAGCAGGCCCAGAAATAGACAATGTGGATGCTGTGGCAAGAGGACTTTGTGTTTGTTCGGTCCGGAAAGTTGGACAAATGCTACAAACTTTTCGAGACTCCTTAACAGAAGAAGAAAAATTGCGGTTAAAAAATTGGGCAAAAGGGGGTGAAACTCCTGATAATGCTGTCTTTTTTCCGAGCATGGGTGTGAGACCAAAAATGGGTGAAGAGGACTCTGAAGTGCTATCTTGGTTTTTTAAAAATCATGTTCATTTTATTGTTTTTAATTTAATTAATGGAAAAAGTGTTTATACTTTTTGTGTTAAAATGTTGAACAAAGGTAATCTTAGAAAGAAGGTGGATACACCTTAGAGAAAGTATTTAGGAGTAAAAGATGATGATGAAGTACCAAAATGGGAAACAATGTACAAGCCACCATTGACTAAAAGGGAAGAAGATATTCAATGGAGAATATTGCATGGCATTATTGCTGTTAACGCTTTTTTGTCAATTTTGAATTCTGAGGTTACTGATAAATGCCCTTTTTGTAATTGTGGAGAGACAATTTTTCATTGTTTTCTCAGATGTGAAAGATTAATTCCTTTGTTATTGTTTTTGAAAGAATTGTTTGATTCCTTTGAAGTATTTTTTTCCAGGTGTTTGTTTTATCTTTGGAGTGAAGGTAAAAAGAAAGAAAAACATTTGTAAAATTTTGAATTTTTTATTGGGAAAAGCAAAAATGGCAATTTATGCAACAAGAACAAGGAAAATTGAAAACAATAATAACACTGATGCTCTTGTGTTTTTTAAATGTATTGTGAGAGCTAGAATATTTTTAGAGTATAAATATTATAATTTGATGGATAATATAGAGGGTTTTAAAGAGATTTGGAGTTTTGATGGAAAACTATGTACTGTTTTTGGTAGAAATCTGTCTTTTTCTGAGAGTTCTCTCTCTCTCTCTCTCTCTCTCAGGGTATTGCAGGTTTAACCCTTTCATTGCTGTCTCCTTTTGTCTGCAATATAGGATAGGAAATCTCTTAGCCCTTCTCTTCTATGAATTTATATAAAGAAATAAAGGCAAAGAACCAGTTCATTTGTATTTCACTGACTATTTAGTTTTATATAATTAGTTTAACTTAACAATATAATAAGATAAATACAGCTGAATATATAACACTTTGAACCGCTAATGATAACTTTGCTATGATATGATCGCTTTTAGTTAGTATTATATTTGAATGTATATATTAAGACAATGTCAAAGATTAATTTCTGTCACAGTATAGACTTTATTCTTATTGTTTAAGTTATTGAATAATCTGACTCAACTAACTGGTCAGTCTCCAACTGGAGACACCGTTTAAATTAATTTTGCCCGCCATGACCAGTTGTCCTTAAACCACCGAGGGGGCGGTGCCACCGGCTTGGGCTTGCTTGCATCGCTGCTTGCATCTATATGTCTTCTTCTTTTCCGAAATATTTTTTTTTTGAGGGCCTAAACATGCTTGAAAACTCATGGAACTTTGCACACAAATCAGAACTGGCGAAAATTTACATCTAGTTTCAGAATTGGGTGGGGCAAAATGGCTCAATAGCACCACCTATACAACTTCAACGGTGTGTGCCTTCAGCTACATTTGAAGTATGTGTACGAAATTCGGTACATACATGTAAGGTCCCAAGACCTACAGAAAAGCCTCTTGGAGTAAAGTCCTAAATGCTACAGGAAGTCAGCCATTTTGAATTTCCTGTACAATTTTTGTGCAGTTTTTGCCAATTTCAGGCCTCATACTTTAACGAATTCCTCCCACAGTTCTAATCCTATCATCTTCAAATTTGGTTTGTGTAATCATAAGGCCTTTGCGATGCTAAATTGCAAAGATCTTGAGTTTTCGTCACAGGGCATGTCCCTGGCGGCCTGACAAAGTTCGACGTTTCGCCATGAAACAGGAAGTTGCTGTAACTCAGGCAAACAATACCCGATCTGCCCCAAACTTCACACGCTTGATAAGAATCCTGCTCTCAAAAGATATCCATACCCATATTCAGTTATAGTCATAGTGTCACCTGCTGGCAACAGGAGGTGACTGTTTAACACTGCTATTATGGACTCCTAACAGCATATTAAAATGGACCAGCAAGTAGTAAACAGGCTAGGATCATGCCAGAAAAATGTTAGCAAAACACTTAGCTAAGTGCTAAAGCATGCTATTAATTCAATGAATCTAGAAGTTGCTGTAACTCAGGAATGCAAATTCCAGTCTACCCCGAACTTCACACACTTAACAAGAGTCCTGCCCTGAACACATCTCCATGACGATATTCAGTAATAGTAATGGCACCACCTACTGGCAACAGGAAATGACGTTTTTAATAATGTTATGCAGTACTAGCAACGTACTAAATATGCATTTGAGCTTCCGAACTTCACACACTTGACAAGATTCCTGGCCTCTTCATGCCAATATTCAATTAATCATAGCACCACCTCCTGGCAACAGGAAATGGCTTGCCTTACACTGTAATTCACTCCCAGAAACACATTTAAATATGCCACAAAGTACCAACACACTAAATCAACCCGTTAAATCACGCAACACTTGGCTAAGTTGGCTAATTTATGCGATTAACGCCACAAAACAGGAAGTTGTAGTAACTCAGGCTTTCAATGGCCGATCTGCTCCAAACGTCACATGTTTGATAATATTCCTGGCCTGAACACATCTACATGGCAATATTAAGATACGGTCAAAGCGCCACCTGTCGGCAGCAGGAAGTGTGGCACTTTGAAATGACTTTGCCATTGTTCTCCTGTATTTTATCTCTTACGTGCGCGTCGCCCACTGTTCGTCATTTTCCTAAGACCTACGGGTGGTGGTGAGCCCGGGTGCGAGGGTCCTTTCATCGCTGCTTGCAGCTTTAATTTACTTCATTATTGTTATTTTATTTTTTGGTTTGGCAGCTTTTGAAGCAGAGAAAATACCTATTACGATATATTTTTGTGACGGCATAAGATATTACGCTTCCATAAATGAAGACATTATTTTTGAAAACTTACAGCCTATGTTTGCAATAAAAATTGACTGTAGTACTTTTATGTTATGACCATGTGACCCCTGCTGTATTGCGTGCTGTGACTAGTAAATGCACTTGAGAGGAGCTATGGTTAATTTGACATGGCATACACAATACAGTTGAGTGATGTACTTGTGACTTCTATTTGGTCACACTGGATGGAGGTTAATCTTTATTTATTAAGGCAGTTACTGTTATCCTCTTTATAACAGAATGTCTGTGTTTCAGATCCAAGGTCTGATTCGGCCACATGCCATCATCATCCTTCCAGCAGCAGTGGGATGGAGCTGTTGCTGTGTTACGAGGATGAGGGCGTCTATATTGACACCTATGGCCACATCACCAAGGAGACGGTGCTGCAGTGGGGGAGATTCCCACCTCTGTCGGTAAGTTTCAGCACTCAGTATGGACAGCTGTAACGTCTGTTAGTAAGACTATGACAACAGAGGAACTTCGGCGTGTAATGCAGAGTACAGACATGAAATGATTTATGATCCATAGATAATGCAGCTTAATTTTGATACCTATGTTTTGGTTTGTTTTTCTTGTTTTTTGATGCAGCTGTAAAAATGTGGTTATGATTATGATCTATATTACTGCTCTTAATGAGCAAGTGAGCAAAACATAGCTGTGTGCACAAACTTAAAATTATGGTGGTCTGACTGTGGTAACTGTGGTCTCAGGAGGATGTGACAAAGTTCTGTACTGTGTTCAGTGTAATAAATAAGAGACAGTCCACAGCATGTTTAAAGTGACACACTCTCACAGTCCCTTACTTTCCAAAGCTCAATATTAAAGCGGTATTCCTTAAAAGAGGTTTCAAGACAACTTTGTCTCTAAAGTGGTTCCAGACTCTGCTGTTCTCTTCAAGTGCTATTAGTAACACTGTTAGTTCCGTTTGGACTAGATTAGTGATGATAGACAAAACTAGCTGGTCATCAGGATATCCTGTGTTTTAGAAGGCATGTTTCTGGCATGGAATGTTGGTGAACTGCTGCTGACAAACTAGCAGTTTAGTTTAGAAACTTTATTGGCAATGTGGAAAATTGTTAACAAAACTGTATTGTAAACAAACTGATAGTTTTGAAAAAATTTTAATATATAAAAAACAGTAAATGATAAAAATAATGATAAAAAAATATAAGAAAATATAGCTGCAAGTAGCGATGACGGGCCCAAGCCCGAAAGCACCGCCAACCCCGTGGCTTCAAGGCAACTGTGCATGGCGGGCAATAGGAATTTCAAATGGGTAAATATAAAAGGACTATGTCAAAATCATTTGAATTCACCACATTTACTGCAGCAGCTGGTGCCCATATGATCACAAACCACGACAGCGACATCTATGAGATAACTTAAATTTAGATTAATTTAATTTCATAGGATGTCATATGTTTCTTTCAAGCGAGTGCAGAATGTGTTTTTTGGCCTAGCTGAGCTGCCGTTTGCGCACCAATATTATGCACCAAAAGGATACTTTCATTTAATTCCAATATGGGTGGTATCCGAAATGATAAAATTAACAAATGGAGCCAAATAAGCGTCAGGTAAGAGTAAGATGTGTGTCTAGATTTTATTTCTCACTTATGAAAGATTATTGTAAACAGACACTTTTATAAAATCGTATGAAATTTACTCTTTTTTTTTTTATAAAATGTAATTATATCAATAAATAATTAATCTAAAGACATATTTGTCATACATGACCTTGTGTAAAGTCCATGTCTGGAAAACACACACTCCCTCCTATGTGAAAAGCAGACTGATTTTATTTCTGTCTAAATCAGCACATGAAAACACAGATGTTGGGTGATAAGAATTTAAACTCAAACATCGTTTAGAAAACTAGTCCTGTCCGGATAGTGATATAGTGCCATCGCTCAGTATTAAAAGAGTGTGAAGTTATCATTAGCAGTTCAAAATTTTTATAAGTATATCTGTATTTATCTTAGGTTACTAAAAATATAATATATATATAAAAATATATATATATAAAAAACAATTATTAAACTTTTTATATAATACTATGTTGTCAGTGGCCAACAAATAAACTGGTTTGATTAACTGACAGGGTTGGGGAGTAACGAAAGGTAACTTAGTTACGTATTTAAAATACAAAATTTGAGTAACTATATTTCATTACAGTTGCATTTTAAATGGGTGGTAATCAAATTACAGTTACATCCAAAAACTAGTCATTCTCCGACTCTGACATTCTGAAAAACTGTTTCATTTCTGTTCACAAGTTTCATATAAATAATTACATATATTCATTACAATAATTACATAATCACATAACAGATGTTTGCATGTACTCCACAAGACAAAATGACTGGATTTATAAAAAATTTCCCAATTTAAAAAATGTATATACCCTTGAATCTTTACTATCCTGTCATTACTGGATGATCCATAACTGTTCATGTTTTGTGATAGTTATTTGTGAGTCACTTTATAATTTTAAAAAAGGTAATTGTGACTTTATCTCACAATCAACTTTTTTTCTCACAATTGCGAGTTTGCATCTGACAATTCTGACTTTTTCTCAGAATTGGGAGATTTAAAATCAGAATGGCAAGTTATAAAATCAGAATTGCGAGATAACTTGTAATACTGAATTTTTCTTGCAGTTGCAAATTAATATCAACTTTTTTGCTTGGAATTCTGACTTTTCTCAATATTGAGAGCTTATATCTCATTATTCTGACTTTATAACTCGCAATTGCAACTTTATATGATGCAATTCTGAAAAATAAAGTCAGAATTGTGAGATAAAAACTTGAAATTACCTTTTTTCGTGTTACATACTTATTAGTATTTTGAAGTATTTAGATTAAGTTACTAAACTTCGGGAATCTAACAAAATATGTTACAAATTATTTTTTAAAGCATGTATTTTGTAATCTGAAGTGAAAGAGTGACACCTAAGTATTTCTTATTCAATGTTAGTATTATTGTATATAGAAATAAACAGTGTATAATTCAGGAGAATATTGTTTAGTGTCATAAATTAATCTCAAAATACATCATAAATTCATCCAGGTTCAATTGAATTTATCTTAAGGTCGTATACGTTGTTGTTATTATTAACCATATTATTAAACTAATTATATAGAACCATATAGTCAGTGCACTACAGCTGAACTGGTTCTATGCCTTTATTTTTATGAGATTTCCTATCCTATAATGCAGACAAAGGGACACAGCAATGAAAGGGTTAAACCTGCAGGACTAAAACACACACACACACACATATAGAGTAAGAAAGAGTGAGACTTAGGGAATGAGGGATGGTAATTACGGTGAGACAGAGATTCGGAAGATCTAACAACATTTTAAACAAAACTAAAATCTAAACATGACAAAGTAGTCTTTGATAACTAAATATGGAGAAAACATTGATTATAATACAAATTACTTTAAATCTGTTCAGAATTGTATCTAACCTTGTTTAAAAACAACCCTTTAGTGCCATCTTTTGGTTATTATTAAATTTCTTTTTTATTTCTTGACCTTAAACAGATCGTTATTGTGCTTATTTTTTAAGTTATTAGTATAAGACTTAAGTATTGTTAAAACTCCTCAACCCTGTTTAAATAGGTATATGCTGCCCTCTAGTGCCCATTATGACATTTGATTATCATTTCAATTATTTTAAGAGAACTTATCTGCCTCATTTTAATTTACATATACATCTTGAAATTAAAAAATAAATTAAAATGAGTTTATTTATGATATTAGTAATATTAAATATAGAAATTAGGTGTGTGTATTTCAAATGTTCATGAATAATTTACAACTTCCAAATTCCCTTTTTGTTCTTAATTTAAACCTTCGCCATGGCAACAGCATTTGAGATGTTCTTTAAACAGAAGTTTACTTCTTCGCCCTAACAGGGCTTGGGCCCTAATAATCCTAAGGAAAACAATAGGGCCTTCGCCCTTTGGGCTTGGGCCCTAATAAGAAATAATCCTAAGGAAAACAATAGGGCCTTCGCCCTTTCAGGACTTGGGCCCTAATAATAATCCTTAGAAGAACAATAGGGCCCTTCCCCCATACTGGGCTTGGGCCCTAATAAACGGAGGAAATCCAATACCACTTTGGTGCTCGGGCCCTAATAATAATCCTAACGAAAACAATAGGGCCTTCGCTAGGGTTGGGTACCGAAACCCGGTGCCGTACCTATTGAATCGGTATGCACTGGGCCAAATCAGAATGCGAATGTTAGTGCCTCATTTCGGTGCCACTTAAATGCCTGAAGTGATTGAAATATTTGTCCTCTGACAAATATTTGTGCTATGACACGGACGAAAAAAGCATCAGATTCATCAACACGCCTGATCGCTAGTTAAATTTAAATACTGCGTTCATGGGGTGTCAGAATGCTCGGAAAAATTATTTCCCGACTGAGAAAACTCACGTGAATGTCGGAAAGCTTTGAGGATACAAATCACAAATCGTCGGGAAGTGAGACCATCCGTGAAGCGCGTGAACGCAGCAACTACACTGGCGCTGACTGCAGTGCAGCAGGTGGTCTACCGTTAGTTAGCTAGCTAAATTAAACGCGCTTAAATTAAAATGCCTGAAACTAAACGCTCCAAAGTGTGGCTATATTTCACCAGAAAGGATTCTGACACCGCGACGCGCAGCAAATGTTTGCGTGTAAAGGGGAAACGCGTCAAACCTAATGAAACATTTGAGGGCACATGGAATATGCACGTGTTTGACCGCTTGCGACACCATCTGAGAGAGTTTTCTCCTGTGCAGGACATGCAATAATTCAGGAGAGGTGTCGTATTTTGCCAGAGATGGCAAATATGGTCATATTTCTGCAAAAAAAATTGCTGAAATTTGAAGCTGTTAAATTATTGTAGTTGAGCTAGTTGGCTTAGGTTTTACTGTTGTTGTGTTTTGTGTTTATAAACACATATATATATACATATATTCATGTATACTTAAAACTTTTAATATATTGTTCAATTTAAAGAACTTTTTTTGTCCAGTAAAAAGGTATTCTTGACCGAGTCATCCACCATCATTTTGTGGCTTTTTTTAAAGTATCGGTTCAGGCACCGTTTTGGCACCGGTACCGTTTTAAAAGTATCGATTTGGCACCGGTATCGAAAAAACCCCAAACGATAACCAACCCTAGCATTCACCCTTTCAGGGCTTGGGCCCTAATAAACGGAGGAAATCCAATAGGGTCCTCGCACCAAAGCGATTCATTTCGGAAAAGAAGAATAATAATAATAAACGGAGGAAATCCAATAGGGTCCTCCTTTGGTGCTCGGGCCCTAATAATCCTAAGGAAAACAATAGGGCCTTCGCCCTTTGGCCCTAATAATATAACTTTGATGAGCTAACTACGAATTAAATATTCAAATATTCTGAATATTCTATGGTTTCCTCCCTAAATAAGTATAAAAGCCAGAGTTTAGATCACAGAGAACAGTGCCTTTATCTAGTCAAAGTTACTGGTAATATTGTGGCTAAAATGTCATTTACTCAATGTTATCTGGTTGATTATTGAAATCACACTCAGAGTCATGCTACTTACCTGCAGCACAGTCACAGTCATGCTCATATTCAGAACAACTGCATTCTTGTGATTTTGCTTAATCATGAAAAGGAATTTTACATACATTGCCTTCATATAGT
The DNA here is from genome assembly GCA_037194245.1 of Opsariichthys bidens. Lineage (NCBI taxonomy): Eukaryota > Metazoa > Chordata > Actinopteri > Cypriniformes > Xenocyprididae > Opsariichthys > Opsariichthys bidens. Next base: position 128,607 of record CM074308.1, on the reverse strand, counting down.
TCAGATGAATATACTAATGCATGTTCAAATTTCACTCATTCTTTTTCAAAGTTGCTCATGTTGAACATAAATCATCTTCAGTTTCTTAAAAAATTTTTGTGCTTAAGCTAGAGTTTTATCTTCGTGACTAGTTCACTTGATATTGTTTTGTATCTGTTTCTTTGTTTTATGGCAGCCTACCTTCAGTCAAATCAAGTGATGGGATGGGGGGAGAAAGCCATTGAACTCAGATCTGCCAAGACTGGAAGTCTTGAGGGAGTCTTCATGCACAAAAAGGCTCAGAAGCTCAAGTTCCTGTGTGAGAGAAATGATAAAGTAAGAACATCTTTCTATATGCTTGTTTAATATCACATATAGAAATGCAAAAAAAAAAAAAAAAGTCTCCCAGAACAAAGAACCATTTTTAAAGAGGTTGTCTGGGCTTTATAAGCATATGAACAATACCTAATTCTTAATGTTCCATATCTTTTGATTATGTCTTAAATATGAAAAGCCCCTGTGTTTCTCTGCAGGTGTTTTTTGCTTCTGTCCAGTTGGGTGGCTGCAGTCAGATCTACTTCATGACATTAGGACAGAGCACACTCTTCAACTGGTGATCTTTTGGATCACCAATAGAGGGTGTTGCTGGGTAAAAGCATTCAAATTACTCTGTATAGACTTTGTCCTTTGCACAATCTCTCCAAATAAGATTCAAATAGTATTTTTTTTCCATAGTCATATGTAAACATCTTTAATAGAAGTGATATATACATATTAAATGATTTAATACATGTAAAATAGCTGATATATTTCAACCCTGTCTGACAGTGTCAGCGTTTGTCGTCTTGATCTGTGCTTAACCCCAAAAGATAAACCTTGTTTTGTATTTTAATTTTATTTTTCTTTCAAATTCATGTCAAATCTTGTAAAATGGACTTGTTATACAATAAAATAAAAAAGGTATTAGGGACAAAATATCAACAACCATGGCTGTTACACGGTTTGGTGTGAAACCGATAGTAACAGCTAGTATGTTAAATGATAAATGACTAACTGTTGTACTATTGTTGGCAAACAATATTTGGCCCTACAATACAGAACTGATACAATAACTGCACTTTCAGCTTTAATTTTATAGACTTTTCAGGTAAAGAAATTAATTTATCGGTTTGATTATAACTGTAACGTTGCTGGTGTGCAAGAACAGGCACGACGACTGAATATTTTCAACACTTTAATTGTACACTGGAATACAGACAGGAAACTAGAGAACACCATCCACGAAACTTTAACAACGGACCAGGACTGGACTGACACAGAGGGAATATATACACAGAAACACAGGAGGATAACAAGCAAGGCACAGGTGACGGACATAATGACTAACGAGACACAGCTGACTGAAATGAACTAATGATGGACAAGCACATGGTTAAACGAAACAAAGATCACATGACAGAACTAGACTCAAAACAAGGAACATGTGACAACTGACAGGACAGGGGAAGAAAGAAACAGATAACCAAAAGACCAGATCATGACAATAACAATCTGTTTTTTTGTTTATTACAGTTCTCACCATACTAAAACACAGACATAACTCGACAAATATGATAAACATTATATAAATGAAAGGTTTGTTTGGCTGTTGGCTGCAGGTCTTTTGCATGAAAGACTTAATGTTTCCTTGTCTATCTGTGAGGAGTTTGAACATCATTATTTATTTGCTGCTGGTTTTGCTTTAGATCTTGTCAGCATGAGCAAGAAAACAGAATTTGGAAAAGAAAACCACAGCCTTCGATTCCTACTTCCATAAGTTTCTTTGTGTACATCTCCAGATTCAAAGAGCCATATATTTCAGCTGAAGTTTAGGGATGAGTGATAAACACAAATCCTTAAATCGAAAAGATTTTGAAGCCAGACAGCTCATTAAATGCCAATAATAAAAATGAAACCGTTAAATGTTGAAGGAAAAAGTTCTGTGACATTTTCATTATTTTTTGCATGTAAAATGAAGCTTGGTTGTGTGTGGAAAAATACAACATGTGTTGTGAATGTGAATGTGGAGATGTGAGTTAAGATGGTTGTTTCTGTTGGAAAATGAATCGATCAACTGGGAGATGAACATATGAACGTTTTAAATGGAACAACAGTAAATATAAAATTTAACTGCAAGTAAAATGGCACCCAATACAGACAGTTTTGTGAGCATGCGTACTTACAACACATGAAATGATGCTTGCTGTAGATCAGAAGTGCTGCTTTTTGATCTTTTGAAGGATCATGATCATTGCAGCAGAAGACAGTGCACAGTGCACTGATCGCATGCTGTAAATAAGTAAAGCATCTCAGTATATCGTGAAGGAGAGAGCTGCATTATTTTTAGACTGCTTAATTGTATTGGATGCTGAAGTAGTGCTTCAGTAAATGTCTGCTCCATTAGGAACCTGTTGTGCCCAAATCCATCTCACACAGTTCAGTCACAGAATATCTCACTAGTTTGGGCATAAACAAACATCCTGATGGGTGGCAATGCTTATTTAAATCAAACTTTTCTTTTCATATAACTTTCCCATAGTGTTTTATTTATTTTTTTCATCAAGCAAGTCTGTATATTCTCAACTGTGCCTTAAAATTGTAAGTTAGATGCCATTCAGAACACACATTAAGTCACCTTTACTTATATAGTGCTTTATACAATGCAAATTGTGGCAAAGCAGCTTTACAAATCATTTAATTGGCAAATCATTTTTGGCTGCACAGCAGCTCCCAAAGAAAATTGTATCATTGTCCAGCTTATTCTATAACACTGGAGAAAAATGATGTAATCGTCCAGCTCAGCTCAGTTCGCATACAACGGCGCCAATGCAGGCATATCAAAAACACTGGCTTGCTTAAGTTGGGGACATTTGCTTGATATTCAGCAAAGGCAATAGCGGCAAGGAACCAAAACTCCAACAAAATAGAGAAAAAAACCTTGGGAGAAACCAAGCTTAGTTGGGGGGCCAGTTCTCCTCTGGCCAGCAGTGAACATTTGCCCGATGCTCAGGCAGAGTAACAGGTCATTAAACCGATTTGGAATCGCAACAGTCAAAATATTTAATCCAGATTCATCTAGTTTAAGATCTTTTTAATCACGCCGGTATGGGACGGTTTGTTGGGGATATGTGCCACTGGCTGATGAGTCAGTAAGGCCCTCACAATGGATGAGCTAGTTCACACATTCTCCGCCGACACCCCAGGGCCACGCTGCTTGCCGCGCACAGGCGACGGTTCACATTAAGTGGTAAACCTTGAGATAAGCAATTGGGATTTAATTGGGTTTTGTTTTAAAATTAAATGTTTTCTTAATTAGTTGGTTTCTGTACTTTCATTTTGAAAGTTATATTGCACATTAACAGAAAAGTTAAGAAAAGTTTCATTTAATTCAAAGTTTTTTTTTGTAACAGTGTAATTTGAGTGTATATAACTGTATATATTCCTAAATATGGTGTTTTATAGACAGATAATTATCTAGAATAACAGAAAGTATCATTATAATCATTATGCTTGTTTGGTTTAGATTGTAACAAAGCTGCATATCTATATTTTATGTCATGTGTGGTTGAATTGAGCCAAATAAATACTTTAAGAATAGACAGGTCAGTATGTCTTTTGTTGTTCTTATACAAGATGTAGTATAAGCACAAACTTTCCATCGAAAGATGGAAATACACAATTTACAGGAATAAACGATTGCAGTCTTAAATCTTGTTCAAGATCTCAATTACTCCATTTAAACTTTTATCAATCTGTGACCTCAGTGTTCGTAGCCCAGCCTTCCTTTAGGTTACAGTGATCTAAAAGTTCCCAGTGTATTTTCAGCATGCATAACCTTAGAGTTCATAAAGAAATCCCCAACAATAAAGCAAATCAGCTTTGTATTTAAAAAAGACATTCTTTTAACAAAGTATAAAGATCATTGTCCCTCAAAGAAAACAAAAAACAAGTTATGAAAATAATATACAAATATACAATAGTTGTCTTGATGTGCATCAGATATATTAGACTTTATTACAAGAATGAAGCAACATGAAGTTTCTCCATATATCAAATTTTGATTTTAAGGCAAGGTGCATGTGATCAAATTATGTGAATATTTTGTATTTCTGCTATAAAAAAATAGGGGGCCTCATTTACAAAATATTGCATACAACTTCAAATATGTCCTACAACTGATCTAATGCTCATTTCTCAACTGTATGAATGAACGCACAAAAAACGTTTGTACGCCTCTTTCAGATGTGAATAGTGAAATCTATAAATCACAAATGATCTTGAACTTATGAGCAGCAGAGTGGTTTCAGTTCACCTTGTAAACAACACCCAATTAATGTCCTTTACAATAAATAAATATTTAAAAAAAATCAACCATCATCGTCCAAATACTTTAAATTAGAATGGCGAGCTGCAAGAATAGCTTAGATTTGCAAAAACCTGCTGTACACTGAAAACGAAAAGTGCGTACGTCTGCTCAGACCCTGACGTGACGCTAAGCATTTTTCCACGTCAAAGACCATTTCAATAAATATGAGCATTTTTTTGTGGATTAACGCATAGGAATGCCTTATGAATGAGCTATAGCTCATATTCAATGTCAAAAAAAAATATCTATGGTCAATTTTAGCAATTCAGTATTTTCATACTAGAAATATTTATAATTATACTTAATGAAGAATTTAAAGAAAAAAAATGCAACTAACTAGAAATTAAACAGCTGTAATGTGACTCCATTGATTCATCAACACACTGTAGTATAACATTATTACTGTTGCTTTCAAGACCAACACAAGTCATTTTTACAATTTTAACAAAATCCCATGTATGTCTAGAAAACATTGCCTTTGTAACATTATGTTTAAGCTAAAGTTTGCAAATGGCCTGACACTCTTTCACATTGGCCATCCTTAGTGTTGACTATTAAGATCCTTTGCACTGACAGTACCTTCATGACTTTAGGAACATTCCCTCAAATAGAAACAAATATACTGTTTAAAAAAAAAAAAAATTGCATCAAATATTACAGTGAAGGTGATGCATCCATACATAAAATTTTCCCCATACAGAAATAAGAATGAGATTTTTACAATGATAAATGGAAGAAATGGTTTAAGAAAAATCAAATGTATTGTTTCTTCTAGCTTTTCCTGGACATGAGATTCACTGTCATTGGATATGTTTGTAGCTTGGGAGGTACAAAGGTTTTGAAAAAAGCAAATAGGAGTGCTTATAGAAAAAGCAAATAGAAGTAAATATACAAGGTTCAGGGTTGTAAAGGCCTACAGACGTGAAAAGACTGAACTGAATTTATATCAATATCCTCAATTAATAGAACAAACATCCAAAATGCAGAATTTGGCCCTGCAGGTGGGACACGGTACCCTGCTGCTCAGCCACGTTTCAGGCTTCTGCTGGTCCTGTCGACTTGCAAACCATTTGCCCATACATGTGAGGCACCACATGGGGCGGCAGTAGCACTCCTGGCATTCACCTTCACCGTCTCCCTGGCACAGTCGCAGAAGTTTCACGTTGGCATTGACTTGCATACATCCAATACATGGTTCAAGTTCCTAACAGGAAATAGCAATGTTGAAAGCTTCTTTTTATATATATATATAAACATACTACGTAACTGTTGTAAAAATAAACATGCTCCAACTAATTCATGTGGTGTGGTCATGTCAGGTGAACATGCTTGAGCTTCCATGTACCATAATGTGAGAGTTGATGAATGTTCATACATGAATAAAAGACTATATTCAGTCTGTTCATCAAATAAAGAAAATTTGGACTAAACCACTTCACTGAATTCACTGAAAAAACAAACTTTGAGGTATAGTAAAATTTACTAGATTTACTGTCATAATTTTTACATTGTAATATTACAATTCATTGAGAACTACAATTTCTAAGTAAACATTTAAATATATACACAATTAATTCATGTATAAAATGAACTGTGTGGGAATAGCAAATTGTGTTACACATTTTCCTGATCAGTTGCTCCTGTCTGCCTCGCTGCTGAATTGTTTGAGTCTGTTGCTCCGTATAGCTTTGTTTTGAATCTAATTATTGTCATTGTTTGTTGTCTACTTTATCATCACTATATATCTGAAATATAATATTGCCTATCACATTAATCTGACATCGCTAGTTTTTAATCTTTTAATCTAAATCACTATCACTATGCGTTAGCATTACGCTAGTTTGTAAACTTGTTATCCGTGCCCAACGTCATTTCTGTTGCGCTCTCCTTGTCTACAAGTTCATCAAACAACTGGTTAGTCGGATCAGTCTACGACCACGGTAAGCTATGTCAATAAGCTATGTTCTCCTTTTATTGTTACTTGCACTGCTTGTCACATGCATAGTATAGCTTTCTCTGTCAGTGATGAGGGATTCACATGTCATAAATGTAGGGAAATAGTCAGGCTGACAGAGAAAATCTCAGAATTAGAGACACGCATCCAAACTTTAATTGAGGATAGTAAGAATGCAAGGGATTCAGATACTGTTTTGGATACGATTAGTTTAGTGAACTCTGTACATTATTCAGTTCCGGCTACAGAGCCCGTGCAGCAGGGCAACTTTGTGACCGTGAGGTGGCCTATTCGTGGGAAAAAAACACAGCTTGTTCCAATTAGAACATCAAACAGGTTCTCCCCACTCAGTGACGCACCCACTGAGAATCCTGTTGAAAGTGCCCAAGTTATTGGCGATTCTATTAAATGGAACATGAAAATAGAGACACACCAGCCACCATAGTCACGTTTGCCGGGAGCCAGAGTGCCTGACATCAAACCAAGTTTAAAAGTGCTGGCTAATGCTAATTGTAAACACTCTAAGATTGTTTTTCACGTCGGATCACCAAAATTAACATTAAAGAGGTGTGTGAACTCGCACGTTCGATGTCAGACACTGTAACTTGTTCTGGCCCCCTTCCTGCTCGTAGGAGTGATGAGATAATTAGCAGACTATCTTCACTCAATGGCTAGCTGTCTAAGTGGTGTCCACAGAAGAATATAGGTTACATAGACAATTTGAAAAGTTTTTGGGGCAGACCTGACCTGTTGAAAATAGATGTATTCATCCTCCTGGGGTGGTGCTGCTCTTCTCTCTAGCAATATGGCACATAGTCTTAGAGCTCAACCTTGACTAACTGGGGCCCAGGTCAGGAAGCAGACAGACTGGCTAAACTGACCGTCTGCTAGCTGTCTCACGTCACAGAAGTTAGATTAATCACAGAAGTTAAATCACAGAAGTTAAATTAACACATAGAGACTCTTTCGCCTAGATATCATCACATAGAGACTGTGTATGTACCCCGAATTAATAAATACAAAAAACTTCCAAACCCATTTAAGGATGATAATTTAATTGATGTTCAACAAGTAAAAAAACAGAGATAATAAAGATGAAAATGATAAAGCTTGGGTTGCTGAATATTCGATCCCTTTCTTTAAAAGCACTTATTGTAAATGATATTATCAGAAAATAATCTAGATGTGCTGTGTTTGAGAGAAACCTGGCTAAAACCAGATGACTACATTACTTTAAATGAGTCTAGCCCTCAAGGTTACTATTATCGACACAAACCTCGTCGAAAAGGTAAAGGGGGAGGTGTTGCTGTAATCTATAGTAATATCTTCAGTATTACTCAAAAGTCTTTCAAATATAATTCTTTTGAAGTGATGGTGCTTTATGTAACATTATATAATGTAAGTGACAAATCCCATTTGAGATTTGTACAAGCCACCAGGGCACCATACAGACCATACAGAAAAATTTGCTGATTTTCTATCAGAGTTAGTACTGGCTGTGGATAAAGTCCTTATTGTTGGTGATTTTAATATACATGTAGATAATGAAAAAGACGGATTGGGATTAACAGATATTCTAAACTCTAATGGAGTTAGACAACACCTGTCAGAACCCACTCATTGTCGTAATCATACTCTAGATCTAATATTGTCACATGGAATCGATATCGATGCCGTTTAAATTCTGCAGCAGAGCAATGACGTCTTAGATCATTATCTAGGCTCATGCGTGCTACTTTTAACCGAGGCTGCAAAGCAGTCTCTCTGCCACAAATATGTTAGAACCATCACTTCTACCACTAAAGATAGATTTATAAATAATCTTCCTGATCAGTTTCATCAACTTAGCAAACCAGAGAGCTTAGAAGAACTCAATGTTGCAACAGAAACTATTGAACTATCTATTAACCGTATTTAATTGTAATTCTTAACAATTACATTATTGGCAGTGTTTCATAATATGAATTAGTACACCCTTGAATCTTTGTCGTTTTCTATTTTGTCCTTCAAGTCTTCAAACTCTAGTGAAGAAGTCTGTGAAATGACTACAAAAGAATGGGAATGTGTGCTGAATGTTTTAGTGCTCACCTGGCCACTTGGACACCTGTAGACTTCATTCAACCTCACATATGACTTAAACGTCTCCAAAAAGAGCTCACTCATTGTCAAATGGATAACAACATTGGCGGCGTTTCTGATGGGTGCGTGCAGTTTCTCTTGCAGCTCAACATACTCAGTGGATTTCAGCCTGCAAAGGAAAGTACAGTGACCCTTGCACATTACTGAAGAAAATAAAAGGAGGCAGTGGCACATCCATTTCCTAAATATGAAATTACCTTACGTCAAAAGGCTTGATTCTGGGATTGATACTGGCAACAGTGATGGTGACAATTTGCACAGGTGTGTTCAATTCAGCTGACAGGCTATGATGCTTGGAGTCTGTGACAGTCAGATGACAGTCCTGATGCAAGGCAACATGCAAGGAGTATGTTGTGACCTTCATCACCCAAGAATCAGTGACAATCACTCTCGCGCTAGGAGAACCGGAAGCAAATTTATCGATGCGGCGAAACTCTGTGTTGATGGATGAGGCGACGCCCCTCCAGCTGGAGTGTGGTAAAGCATGTGTGCTGAGCGCTTGACATATCGGATGATTCGCCCATCCACGTCTGGACCAATAGAAAGCAAGTGCACAACTCAAAAGCAGGATGGCCAGAGACAACCCAAAGTATATTTGCCATCCCTGACTTGCATGATGGATGTACATGAGATTGTGTTCAGGAGCAGCAAAACACATTCCAATGTAGTATCCTGTAATACATCACACATAACATCACACAGTGATCTGAAAACTGCACAGAGAGCAGTGATAAACACTATGTTCATGTGAGCAAAAAACATTATTTGATGCAATTACCTTGTTTTGTATCATATTTGATATGGAAAAATCAAAACTGAAATGTATTAAACACATTATTATGATACTTAAAAACAGAGAAATATATGTCAATTTTGTTTAAATGAAGGACTGCAGAAATGAGTACACCTCAGATATAATGGTAACACTTTACAATAAGTTTCATTAGTTAACCATTTAATTGATGTATTAACAAACTAACTAACCATGAGCAATACAGTTGTTACTGTATTTACTAATCTTCATTAACATTAGTTATTGAAAATACAGTCATTGTTTGTTCATGTTAGTTCACAGTGCATTAACTAATGTTAACAAGATTTTAATAATGTATTAGTAAATGTTGAAATTAATAAACAAAGTTTATTCACCTAGGGAAAATGCACATTATCATTGTCATGTTGAAAAAAATGCTCAACAACACAGAGAAAGAGCACCTTCAGCACTCATACCAGAACCAGATACTCATTTTTGCAACATTTTATCACTTTAATAAGAAAATCTTATTTTCCTGAATAATCTTTTTATGCTTCTTTGATAATTTAACAAGAATGTTTAACAGAATGTTATATCTCTAAAGAACCCTAACATGTCTTCTAAGTAATTGCTGAATTTGTTAAAAGGTTAGTTCACCCAAAAATGAAAATTCTGTTATTCTTTATTCACCCTCATGTCATTCCACACCCGTAAGAGCTTTGTTCATCTTCAGAACACAATATAAGATATTTTTGATAAATTCTGATGGTTCAGTGAGACCTGCATTGACAGCAAGATAATTAACACTTTCGTACTCCCACAAAGGTACTAACAATAAGCTTAAAACAGTTCATGTGAACACAGTGGTTCACGTTATGAAGTGACGAGAATACTTTTTGAAAAACAAAATAAATTTGTTCATTAATATGTAGTGATGGCCGATTTCAAAACACTGCTTCATGAAATTTTTAAGCTTTACAAATCTTTTGTTTTAAATCAGTGGTTTGGAGCACATATCAAACTGCCAAAGTCACGTGAACAATTGAAATTTCGAAACCTTATGACGTAACAAAGCCTCATTTACTGAAATCACGTGACTTTCACGCTCCGAACCACTGATTCGAAAATTCGTAGATTCATAAAGCTTTTAAGCTTCATGAAGCAGTGTTCGTCCATCACTAGATATTGTTGAATAAAATCTTTTTTTGTTGTTGTTGTTGTTCCACAAAAAATATTCTTGTCACTTCATAACATTAACCATTAACGCTGTAGTCACATGAACGGTTTTAAAAATGCCTTTCTGGACGTCTGAAAATATCAGTGAGGCCTGCTTTGACAACAAGTTAATTTAATCAAAAATATCTTAATTTTTGTTCCAAAGATGAATGAAGGTCTTGCGGGTGTGGAACAACATGAGGGTGAGTATTTAATGATAGAATTTTCAGTGAATGAACTCTTCCATCGTCAATACACTCAATTGCCCCTTGAGCAAGGCATCTAACCCCCAACAGCTCCCGAGGCACCGCAGCAAAATGGCTGCCCATTGCTTCTAATTTGTGTGCTGTGCACTGACTTGAATGGGTTAAATACAGAGAACAATTCAAAGTATAGGGGACCATACTTCGCCTTCGCGTCACATCATTGTCACTAAAGAGTAGAGTAAGAAACAGCAATTGTTTGCACACTGTGGCAAGTACAGTACAGTAAGTCAACAGTAAATCATTTGCGTGCTGAAAACATGATGTTGGGAAATCCATGGGAATGTTTTTCAAACCATCCCGATTGTTAGTTGTGCCTTCAGTTTATTTCATAATGATAAACATGCAGACATACCAAGTCTCCCGGAAGTTCCGGGAGTCTCCCGCATATTGATAGCGGCTCCCTGATGCCCGCACATTAGTTAAAATCTCCCGGAATCTAGAGCGAGCGAGCAAGAGTGCGCGTGCGAGACAGAGACTGTAGCTGTGTCTGAAATCGCTCCCTATCCAATATATAGTGCACTATATCGGGTGTCGGCCATTTTGTAGTGCTGTCTGAATTCTGAGGGCATTCACTAAATTCCAGGGGTTTCATTACCACGACGTAAAATGGGCGTTTCTGGACGTCTTAGGAAAATGCCCTCTTTTTAAAAAAAAAATCATTTAGAGGTCACGATCATGCGCAGAATACTGTTTTTTTGCACGGGCATTTCAAAGCCTATACTGGGTCAATTCAGATTGAGAAAGAGAAATAAACATACCTCGATGGATTATGAAGGACAAAACAGTCATGCAGGTAATGTTAGCTATTTCTATGTTTTATGATCTTCCAGTTAAGCCATTTTCGAAAACAAATAAACAACCAAAAAATCTAACGTGCAGAAAAGTAAGTACTAACTAAACTAACCATAGCTCAACCATGGTAATTGTATTAAAACCGTGGTTATACCAATGATAATCAATCCGCCAAAGAAAACGTTTGCTACACTTTTACTTTAGTCAAGTCACCTTTACTTATATAGCGCTTTTTACATTGCAAATTGTGTCAAAGCAGCTTTACATTAATAATTGGCTAATAATTCTGCTCTTAAAGAAAATGGTGTAACTGTCCAGCTTAAATACATTCAATATTGATTCATTCCGTTGTAAAAATCAATAGTGATTAATTTAGTTAATTTATCTATAAATCAGTAGCAGAGAAAACGGTGATATAATCATCCAGCTCAGTTCAGTTCACATACAATGGTGTTAATGGAGTCTGAATTGAATTCTTCTATAATAAACCATGGTTAATTTGATCTTAATTAGTTAACTGACGTTAACTGATGCATCTTTCCACAGTAATACTGAGTGAATATAAAGAACAAGATCATGTTGACGAAAGTAATGAACCTCTTTAAATGTCCTTTGTTTTCTACTTTATTAAATGCCTACTTTGTTTCTGTCAGACTGGCTCCCAACACATTTTAAAATATGTACATCATCAGAAGAGTACATCACAGAATATTTTTCCCCTTATGAGAAACAAAGTTCACAAGATATTTGCATAATACAGAAACAAGTACAAAAATTTTCTTGCACTTGTTTCTCTATTATGCAAATATCTTGTGAACTTTATTTGCCATGATACAAGGAAATTATCTTGTTTCAGATATATTCACTACAGAAAACTCTTTAAAATAAATACAGTATAATTCTCTGTATAGAGAAATATGAAATGTAACAAGACAATGGGTAGCACTTTACAATTAAGTCTCATTTAATAATTTTAGTTAAAGCATTAACTAACATAAACTAACAGTGAGCAATATATTTATTACAGTAATTCATGTTGTGCTTGTCCTATAATTCTGTTTTTCTTGAGTTTTTAATTTTAATTGTCTTTTTTCTAATAACAGGTCTGATGACATTCACAAAAAACAGAAAGTGACAACGCGATGTCTATGGCAAGTGGAAGACTACTCAGAACATGTTCCTCTCTCTGTGAAAAGAAGGGTGAGATATGCTTGTCAGCATGGAAAGAACTACAAGACACCTACAACAGATGAGTTGGTATATATCACTACACATTTTGTTCACCACATTGGTTATGAATTCAGTGCAGAGGTGCCAATTCTGTTCCTGGAGGGTCACTTTGCCATAGATTTGAGTGATTTTTGGGCTGTAAATGAACAACACCACGAATGCATCCAGAGTTGTTCATGCCCTTTGTGAGACCCTGAAATCCACTTTACCTAAGCAAGATGGCCTAGTTCTCCAGAAGTAAGAACCTGTCAAGAAAAACCTTAGAGCTTTACCGAGTCGCTTGAAGAAAGTCAAACAAAAAACATCCAGGAAACGGAAAACAGTGTCAGTAGATGCAATTGAAGGTGTGTTTGACTTTTTTTGATCATATACAATGTTTGTTAAAGTGTTATTTGAAGGAATACAGTATCAAACTAAAAATGAAATTTGTCATCCTTTACTCAGGCTTCTGTTGTTCCAAACCCACATGGTAAATGGTTAATGATAAATCAGTGATGTTTGTTCTCCCAAATCAAGCAAGTACATTTTGAGTTTTTATTTACTGTATTTAATGCACTCTGTGTGTGTGTTGATCAGTGTATATCAGTGAATAAAAATGAAAATTAAATTAGCTTATCAAATAAAGTTTGGTTCTCGCCAGAAAACTTTGATGTCTTTGTGTGCTTTTTGAAGGGTGACGATTACATTATTAAGTTACAACATTATTAATGTAATTTGACATGAAACACCGGTGATCAGGACAGGTATCTGAAGTTACAACATTATTAATGTAATTTGACATGAAACACTGGTGATCAGGACAGGTATCTGAAGTTATTGTAACGGATGAGGATGTTAGGCAGCAAATTTTAAATGGGTATAGGAAATATTAATGACGAAATTGTCTGCGCTGTCTGGCGCGTGCTATTAACGTCAGCGTCCGAATTCGCTCACTCATTTTCGTTCACTCTTTGCTGATATAGTGCACTCAACTGCCATGCACTATATAGGGGTTAGTGAATGAGTGAACGAGTGGGCGGTTTCGGACACAGCTTGTGTTTCAAACCGTCTAGCGCGCGCACGGCAGAGAGGGAGAGGGAGCGAGTGTGTGCTAGTGTGCTTGTGTGCGAAGCGCATCTAAGATAGAGAGCATCCTGATTGGGCTGTTTCGGCAAATCAACCAATCAATTGTCAGTGTGGGCGGGCTTTTATCTCTTCTCCCGAACCAAATTAATCAGTTATGTCTATCCAGAAACAGGAGCACCATGGCAGAGAAAAAAAGTATAAAGCTGTGTCCGAAACCACCCACTCGTTCACTAACCCCTATATAGTGCACGTCAGTCGAGCGCACTATATCAGCAAAGAGTGAACGAAAATGAGTGAGCGAATTCGGATGCTGACGTTAATAGCATACGCCAGACAATTTCGTCATTAATATTTCCTATAGCCGTCTGTAATATGTCCTGTTTAGCTTAATGAATTGTATATTACTGTTTATTTGTCATGTTTATTGAGAATAAAGAGAGAATAAAAACACCTGTGTCATGCTATTTAGTAAATTTATATTTAAAAATAACAGAACAAAAACACTACACTGTCACATTTGTTTATAAAAAATATAATAGTAAATAAACACAATATAAACAACAGTATACAATGTGCAACAGTTCACTAACATATGAGAAAAATCGACCAAATTATCATATGATAATAAGTATATATATATATTATGATATAAACCTGTATCATTTCGCTTCAAAATATCTTTACAAAAAAGATGTTCTAATAAATAAAAAATTACACTTACATTTGTAGAAGTTGCCGCTTCCCGTATTGCCGTCCGCCATATTTATTTTTCTTTCGCGCTCAATCGTCTTATCGCGTTGGATTTTGGGTAACAGCGCTTTAACGAGCGTACATCGAATGTACACTCAAAATCAGAGAGGATCGTGGGAAAAAGTAGTGAACGAATGTTGGGAATGAAGTTGTTGACGCAGAATTCGGACAGCACTACAAAATGGCCGACGCCCGATATAGTGCATTATATAGTGGATAGGGAGCGGTTTCGGACACAGCTTAAGACAAGACACATTTTAAGGCAGACTACAGGAAACTGTACCCCTGTCTTATAATAGCGGGTTAAATGATTGCAAAAGGCATGTTGAGGTGAGTTGACAAGTTTCATTTCATGAGCATATTATTCAGGCTAGTTGCCAAAGCTACATGAAAACAACAAACTCCTTAGACCTGTTTAAAGTTGCAATGGAAAATAAATAAAAGCAGTTTACAGAAATAGTATGAGCAGCTTATATAAAAAGTAATCTACATATTTCAACATAATTAACGAATAATTGCATAGGCCTATAGCTGATAGAAATTTTTTTTTTTTTTTTTGGGGGGGGGGGGGGGGGGGGGGGGGGGTGAGTGTGTGTACCTCCCTGAAATGACTTTGTGCAAATTGGGATGTATGAACATGCTGCTTCGTAGCGTAAAATAAGCAAGCAGGACAGTGTATATGGTTTTGTTTTTGTACAAGGAGAATGGTGGTCTACATTTGAACTTGATGGGTCATGAGACAACAAGGGCTTTAAAGTAGTAGTATCCCAACAAACACAGAACGTTGCCTCAACGTAGCCAACCTTTTAGCAACGTTGTAACAACATGGCTAAAAGGTTGTTGGTTCCATATTGTGTCGTTAAGGTTGTTACTGTGCTGTCACAATGTTGCCATTCAACCACGGTTCAGAACCATTGCTGAAGGTTGTGCTTAGGCTGTCTGGACAACCATTGTACGACATGTACTCGTCACTGTTCCGAAGCGCATTTTAAATTTTAACGGACCGTTGGGCCGTTATTCTTCTTCAAGTCAGGATATGTGAGTATTGCTTATGATTTCTCTTTTAGATAAATAAGATATGTAAATATCCAAACAAAACCAACAATTTTCATGTCTAATGTGAGATTTATTTGTTCTGTTAATAAACTGAGTGGACAGAATAGCTGATAATTCACATACCAAGTTGGATAATATGAACTTGTATGGCATTTTTCCTCTTTAAAGTTTCATAGCTGGTTTTATATTAAAAATAACAATTCATGATTAACTTTTAAAAAAGTGTTACATGTTCATCTTGTGTCTGATTATTAAGAGATTGACCACAAAAAAAATAAATACATAAAAAAATAAGACGCAGAAAAGGTAATATAATATTTATAATATGGTATAAAAATAAATGTGGTCGGAACGTCGTCTTGCAGTTACTGAATGTCGCGCAACAACGTTGCTACAGCCCTTCAGCGTCTTACAACTTTTACAATTCAACGTTGCTACAATGTCGCGAGCACGTTGAGTCAACGTTGCCACAGTAAAAAATGGAACGTGGCAGCGACGTTGCCACAACGTAAATGTGTTTGTTGGGATGAACATTTGGCAACTGTTGTCTATATTACACGTTTGGGTAGAACATCAACAAGCATTTCAAACTTTATGATTTTTTAATGGCATATTGTACCAAGTATAATCTATCCTGCTTGCTCACCGACATGTTACATCAATTATACTTAAACCATTACAGAAATATGTTTTTACCGGCGTCATACCAAGCGGCAGGAAGCTGTGGAAGAGCACAGTGAGTGTTGTTCGTCTGATGTGGTGATGAATGAAGTTGATGTCTTCACTCCCCAGCCACTCTGAGAACATGTGTTGAACCGTCAAACCAGCCGAACGAAACTCATTCGGCGTAAAAACAAAACAAAACCCAAATACTATATAAGCCAGAGTAAACGTGGCGTCCGGGCTGTCCATGTTCACACATCCACACGCGTGAAGCTAGATGCAACTTCGCGAAATAAAAGGACAATGACTCGTAAAAAGCAACGGATATCTTCGATACTTTTGTATCCCTTTTGTCAAACATAAATAACTATAAATATTTAAAATCTGTCAGTAAACAGCTTATAAACACAGTAAACGCAATCAGCAATGCTTGAAGCTAATAAATGACAACAGCAGACGTGGCAATAATGTTTTCAAAATAAAGGTCATAGCCGCACTGAAATATAAAATAAAAGTTTTAGGATATATTTCATTATTTATTTGTAAATACATTATTATATCCATAATCCATACGTCGATGCGTATAGTGTTGGCCAAGTGCAAGTTGATATCAGAACCATCATATGAGGGTTTGTTATTGTCATTAATTTCTGAACATTTTCATGCAGCATTTGTGTGAGGGGTCCTTATGGGTCAGAAGTTGTTGATAACCCTTTAATAAAGAAACATAAGGTTTTAATACTGTTGCTGAGTAATATCAACATGTCAGATGTTTGTGAATGAACAAAAAGTGAATAATATAGATAAAAGCTAAAAATAATGTCATGTATTTTACCAAAAAGCAACATTCTTTCTTATAATGGTTTTTATACATAATTATAAGAATTTACTAACCACGTTTACATGGGTAAGTATTGGGGTCATCTTTCTCATTTTTACGTGTAGGATTATATTCGTCATGTGAGTGCTGTAATCCGATTGACATCAGAAGAGTTGGCCGACAATTGACTGACAGCCTACCCAACCTATGAGGCTGCAACCCAAAGCATACAACCAATTAGAGTGGGACACTCGAAAGACTGGGGGACGGGATGTAGCCCTGTGATTGGTTGTGTTCTTAAATCCGCAGCCTCACTGGCAACATTCCGTTCTATACATTACTAGAATCCGAATCAAATTGGCGTTAGTCTGAATTTTGTCTCACATAAACACTTTATTCTGAATACCCTATTAGTATAACGGAATATTTATTTATTGCACCTTCTGCGAGATCTAGGCAGAGATGTCAAGCAATCGAAGAAGCACACATTTCTGGAGCGAGGAAGAGACAGATTTCCTCTTACAAACTTTAAAAGAGATGAACATAGACCGATACAGAGATGGACGGAAGCATCGCAACAGTCTGATCTTCAGGAAGGTTTGCGCTAGACATAAGGAGGCAGGCTTTGCGCGCTCATGTGATCAAGTCAAACATCGCTGGAAAACCCTCAAATCCATTTACTATAAGGCCAAGAAACAAAACACCAGCAGCTCCAATGCGGCATTTAAACATTTTGATACGATGGAAGAAATTTTTGGACATAGACCTTTGGTTGTTCTGGCAAATCAAACCGAAGTTGAGATCGACTTCAAAGACGAATCCCCTTTGTCGGACAGCAAATGCTTCACTTTTGAGGACGGTGAATGTGATGATGGTGAGTGTCACATGTGTGCTTCAAAGTAAAAAAATTACCAGGGTATATCTTTTTTTATTAACCATGGTTAAATAGGCAATGCGAGTTTATTCATATAGCACATTTCAGTCGCATTCAAAGTGGTATAATAAATAAACATTAAAAAAAGTAAAATCATTTACGATCTTTAGCTCATTTTTAAACTTTACTAATAATGTAGTGCAGTAAAAGTAACAGTTCTCATCTAGAGAAAACAAACCTTTTCCGAAGAATGTAGTTATGAAAGATGAATTTTATGAATTTCTAACCTCACGTTTGTCTGTCAAAGATAATGGAGTGGATGACGTGCAAGGTGGAATTCAAGAAGTCCAGTCAGTGAAAACTGAGAATGAACCCCTCATCCTTGCACAACCGTCTCAAGAGAGCTCCACCTCCACAGAAAGCTCCACACCCACCCAGCCATTCACTTCTACAGACAGCATCACATCTACACAGCTATCCACTTCCCAGCAGCCTCCTGCTCAAGGTCTGATTTCTCTTCCTAGTTTAGCTTGAAATATGTACTGTGTTGATATGTTGTTATGTCTTCTTTTTAATGATTATGTTTCTTGAGATTTGTTTACAATGTTTATGAAGTTACAAATTGCGACAGGACAAAAAGTCAAGTCAAGTCATCTTTATTTATATAGCGCTTTTTACAATGCAAATTGTGGCAAAGCAGCTTTACATTAATAAGAAAATGGTGTCATTGTGCAGCTTATTCTATATATTATTGATTCATTCCGTTGCAAATATCAATAGTTATTAGTCTACTTAATTTAGGTATATCAGCACTGCAGAAAACAGCGACGTAATCGTCCGGGTCAGCTCAGTTTGTATACAACGGCGCCAATGCAGGCATATCAAAAACACTGCTGAATATCAAGCAAGTGTCCCCAACTTAAGCAAGCCAAAGGCAACAGCGGCAAGGAACCAAAACTCCAACAAATGGAGAAAAAAACCTCGGGAGAAACCAGGCTTAGTCGGGGGGCCAGTTCTCCTCTGGCCAACAGTGAACACTTGTCCGATACTCAGGCAGAGTTACAGGTCATTAAACCGATTTGGAATCGCAACAGTCAAAATATTTAATCTAGTTTAAGATCTTTTTGATCACGCCGGTATGGGACGGTTTGTTGGGATATGTGCCACTGGCTGATGAGTCGGTAAGGTCTTAACAAAGGATGAGCTAGTTAACACAGTCTCCGCCGACACCACAGGGCCACATTGCTGCCGCACACAGGCACAGGTTCCCCGTCCGACCCGGACACGGCCCAGATCCAGCCAATCACGTTAATTGGTAAACCTCGGGATAAGCAGAGAGACAAAAAATTAGCGTAGACGCCATTCTTCTTCTGACGTACCGAGTACATCTGGTGTTATAGGAAGTGTTCCCGGTTCCGGCTGACCTGATCTATGCAGCCTAACAATCCTTTAACGGATATGAAGACAAAAGTTTACAGTGCGTCATGTGTATGCCAGGTTAAATAGATGCGTTTTTAGTCTAGATTTAAACTGACAGAGTGTGTCTGCTTCCCGAACAATGCTAGGAAGATTGTTCCAGAGTTTAGGTGCCAAATAGGAAAAGGATCTACCGCCTGCGGTTGATTTTGATATTCTAGGTATTAACAACTGGCCAGAATTCTGAGATCGTAATAGACGCGAAGGACTATAATGCATTAAGAGCTCACTCAGGTACTGGGGAGCTAAGCCATTTAGTGCTTTGTAAGTAATTAGCAAGATTTTAAAATCTATATGATGTTTAATAGGGAGCCAGTGCAGTTTTGACAGAACCGGGCTAATATGTTCATACTTCCTGGTTCTAGTAAGGACTCTAGCTGCTGCGTTTTGGACCAGCTGTAATTTGTTTATCACGCGAGCAGGGCAACCACCCAATAGAGCGTTACAGTAATCTAGTCTCGAGGTCATAAACGCATGAACTAGCTGTTCCGCATTTGTCATTGAGAGCATATGTCGCAATCTAGATATATTTTTAAGATGGAAGAATGCGGTTTTACATATGCTAGAAATGTGGCTTTCAAATGAATAACCAGGCAGGGAGTACAGAAATCACATGTTGTTAAAATGAAGCAACCGTGAACAAAAGTGTCCAGCCAAAAGCTCCAGTTCAAAACATCCATTAATATTTAGTGGACACCTTGGTAAATCTTGCTAGTTTACAACATATGTTTAGTTTACATACCCTGTTGAAAAATCCAGAATTGCTGGTCACCAGCATAAGGTATGTTTAGACCACAACAAAATTGTGTATCTGTTGCATATCACATTACTTGGTGTGTTTTCGTAGTTAAATAAAGGCAAAAACAAATATGCAATTAATTGTAATAAATTACTTAATAAAGAAAAATGTTGCAGGTTACAATTTTAGTGGTACACAGTAAAATGCACAGTGTTAACGAACTCTGTTCAGTTATCATATTGTCCCAACCTATAAAGACTAAAAGTAACACTGAGACAATGTTTCAGTTAGTGATAAATAGATTCACTTTACAAGTGATGATTGACCAGTGATTAACACCTGTAGTTAAGAATTCAAAACTTAAGATGACATTGATCAATAATATAATCATATTTTAAGTAATTAAATTGTTCCCTTCTACATTCAACAGAGGGAGAAAAAGAATTCGCTATATATAGAATATAATTATATTTAAGAATGAATCATGTTTTAATCTTATATTGTTTTTCTTTCACATGTGTTAAATATGTCAGCAAAAAAAAAAAAAATCACCTAAAAAGCACCCTGTACAAAAAGCACCCTGCTCACAGACAACTGGCCTACTCACAAACCCTGCAAGACCATGCTGGTGAACCAGTTTCACCAGCTTTGTTTGGCTTGAGAACAGCATGACTATGCTGGTCCACCAGCTAGACCAACACTAAACAGTATAAACCAGCATGGGATTCATGCTGGTTTATGCTGAATTATTCAGCCTCTTTCCATTTATTAGAGGATCTGTATTTTTATTGCTAATGTGTGAAAATGAGGAAGATTTGAGAACCATTGAGGTATCCTGCTTACATGCCCTAGTAGGGGATGACCCACACTTTGAGAAGCACTGGCTTAAATGGCGCATGTTCATGTATGAAGTATTAGAGTTCATTCAATATGTCCAGAAAAGGTTTGGATATGATCCTCTCACTTACTCAAAACTCCCCAAAATAACCACTTCACCTTAATGTTCGGCTCAATATTGTTGATCTCAACAATACATATCTGTTAACATGATATGATAATAGTGTCCAAATAGCTTATGGGGCCACTGTCATTTAGCTGACTGTATCTGTTCTCTCTTTTATGTTTTTTATTTTTATTTTTAGGGCCCAAGCCACTGAGGCGCAGGGCCCTATTGTTTTTCTAAGGGTTATTATTATTAGGGCCAAAGGGCGAAGGCCCTATTGTTTTCCTTAGGATTATTAGGGCCCAAGCCACTGAGGCGCAGGGCCCTATTGTTTTTCTAAGGAGTATTATTAGGGCTGTAAGCGAATTAGGCTCAAACGAAAGTATTAATTAATTGATTTATAGGAAATTCTAAATGAGTCAATTATTTCACGACCGAGCATCCAACATATCCAACTATCTTGAAAACACCCTTTAGCAAGGTAACATAAATCGTCAGTTTAAGACATTAAATTAAAAGCACATAACACAAGGCATTTCTGCTTAAATTACGAATGACACTTTATTGATTATCCTAACACAAACAAACGGACACACACATTCACACGAGTTGCAGAGAGAAAGGAAGTGAGGAAAGAATGAGTTTTAAGAGAGTGAAATGATGAAAGTTTCTAGCAATATATGCATTTCATAAGACCTTATCTGAACGAACCATCAATCATTAATTTAACCCATTTATCGCTGCTTAGGCGGGGTTATTAGATTTCATATAAATGCACCAGTTCAGCTATAGAAACTGGAGGTACTTGCGCTTGTCGTCTGTGTCTTTAAATTGGGATTCCTTGTCGGCGCCCTTTGGTTTGGAAAAAGGGATTCCCCGGGTTCGTTGATTTGTTGAAGGTCTTTTCCAGTCCGCATTGCTGGCAGATGAATGGAGGTTCCCTCGTGGCTGAAGCAGGGTTCCAGACTGCGACCAAAATGGTCGCATATGCAACCTTTTTTTGAGAATGTTAGAGTTAAAATTTTATGTGGTCGCATTTGTGCGAGTGTATGATCATGTTATTCACGCGTGTGTAACAGAACGAGGTATCAGCAGCTCCTGCCTTATGTAACTGTTTTGTTTTCAAAATGAACAAAATTTATATAATGAACGAGTACATCATGAATTCAATTTCCAAACCATGTTTTTGTCTTATCCTGAATCACTATGGTACGCCTATAATAAGTGTTTATATTTGGAGTATTTTAGACCGGAGTATCACAGTACCTGCGTGACTCGTCATAGACAAACAGAGAGAAGTAGCTCCGGCTACAATGTTCTTCCACAAGACACATGCAGTTCTATTTATTAACCGCTAGAGAGTGAACGTACACGCGCATTCCACAATGATGATGAAATGCACCAATTAGGAATTCAGGAAATTTAGGAATTAAGCCTTATAAAAATGAAAAGGTTAATAGCTGAATAATAATAATAATAATAAAAACACTGTACGCTGGTGGAAAGAACGAGCCAGCATACAGACACAACTTATGATGAGAGCACAGGTAGAAAGGCACTAAGTTACTTCAACAGCAATGGGTTAGACCAGGGCTCCTCGATAGGTGGCCTGCGAGAGAATGTTTGGCCTGCGCTAATGTCAAATAGTGTTGTCAAGGCAATGTATATAAGCATGTCTCTGTTGCGAAAATTCAAACGCAGCATCATTGCTTACGTTGTGTAACCACTTGTGCGTTGAAAATGTTCGCGCTCTGTGCCAGCGGTCACGCGCAGTTAGTCTGTCAGCGACTAAACTGACTAGGCAAAATAGACTCAGATGTAAATGGACTGAAAACTTTTGGTATATTTTGTCTGACCAACCACGATAAAGAAAGAAAGTAAACTGTTTGTGAGAAAGTATAGTGTTTGCCTTTATATTATTAGTTACAGAAAGGCAAACTAAAGGCTAATATTATCTCATTTACCTTCAGAATTCAGCAAATACACATCTATATCATTAAAACAAATCTCTGAATTTCTAATTAACATTTAATTTTACAGACCTTGCAGATTTATTCAAATACAAAAGTGAGATTTTCTGAAGTGTTTGTAGCACGATTTCATTCGAGCCATACTTTGAGTTATGAGTAGAGATTCAGATTCATACCAAACGATGCACACTTTCAATCAACTATTCAAAAGTTATACCAATTACATGTATGTGTATACATGACATGGAATTATGCAGTCGAACGATGTTTGATTACAAGTCTGTTTAGAATTGTTTTGAAACCATTTGATGCAGTTCAGGGCCACGAATATGTTTCTCTGATCTTGGTGACGTTTCTCTTCCTGTGTGATGATTTGGGCTGAGGTGAGTTTTGTATGGAGTTATGTTTGAACGAATCATTTGGAAGATTCATTTGTCCCCCCCTTCGTTAGGCGATGTGTTGAGATCGGCAAGCGCTGGAGAAACACAGGCAGAAGAAGCACACTGTAGGGGATTTTACAGTTAAAGACCCAAAAGACCAGATATGATAAATGAAGACCCGGAGTCAGAGTTTAAAAAAATAAATGGAAGAAAATTTACTGAAGAATAATTTGCAGTTTCATCAGCAGAAGCCAGCTTCAAGTCTCACAAGGAGTTCGTAGGCCGCTCTCTGTCTCCTCCTCTCTCTCTACATTCACATTTCCAGAACAATTATACTCTAACAGAGTCCACTAACTACGTCATTACTAAGATACTGATTGGTTTAGAAAACTAGACAAAACTGGTAATTTTCCACACATGGACAGATAGTCAGAATCATATCTCCTTCCATCATGATGCTGACGATCAGACCCTGAACTTAGGCACAGAATGTCCTGTTGAGTCAGGACAAGGCGTCGGCAGGTCTCAGAGTCCCAGTTGTCCACTAGTACCCATAACGGACCTGTACAGAACACTTAGCGCACATACAAAGATACACATGATTCACAGCTTCTTCAAGGCTGAAGTTGATCTGAGCTCTGCACTGAACAGGAAACTTTCCCAAAACACACTGATAAGTTGTACTTTTCGCTCAGTCAGAGGTACAGACAATATTCAACATTATTTTCTAGTGTTTGAAAATGAAAAGGAAATTAAAGACTTTAACGTAAGTTAAAGTTACTCATTCTAAATAATAACATATTCAGAAAGATAATTTTTATGATAAATCACTCAAAATATATATATATATATATGTTGAAGCGGCAGTGGATTCTAGAATCCACCCCTTCAGTCCCCCCTTAAAGGCCAATGTGGAGTCCTAAACTACACATCTGGTCTAACAATAGAGGCCGCTTCAAAATGTTACATTTATGACCCATGCTCCCCTGGCAGGTTGCAATTTTGATAAAATAGACAATATGTTTTCCCTTTAAATACTTGCTAGAACAGAATATTCTACAGAGCACATAGTGCATTATTGACCTTCTGTTCTTACACATAGTTGTCTTTACATCAATCTTGGCAAATACGAATTATCATCAAATTCATTGATTACAAATCAAGTACATATTTATTCTCTGGAAGCCGGGCTAAATGAGTGATCACTGTTACTGCATTCCTGGCATGGGCCAGACCCTCAGTCACCCCTCAGATCCTAAATACAGACATTGACTGTAATCATAAATACCAGGATATATACACTGGTTTTTAGAAAAATATAATTTCCAATTCATTATATAATACAAGAAGATGGATTCTAAATCCACTCCTTTCCATTCCTTAACATTAAAAACAAAATTGTTGTTTAACTCAAAATAAACAATGAAAAATAAGTAACACCCATGATTATTCTTCTACTTACTTCAACTCTCTAAAAATCACTTTCATCTTACAGTCTACTGACATACCATGTACCATCTTAATTACAGAACATCTTTTCAATTTCCTTTTTCTGAATCCTCTATAAATAGAAATAACAAAAAAAAATTCACATCATGTTTCATTATCTTCCCTAAACCTTAATAACCTTTTTGAAAGCTTTCTTTTCACAACAGATCAATTTACAGTCATTATAGCCCACATAGATAAAATAGAACACAAATGAAAATAAACCAAAACTTGTTAATGTTAAAGACATTTCATCAAAATTACATAAGCATCAAAATATAAAAATTCAATGATATCAAAAAATTGTTTGTCTTAAATTGCAAATATCTTTTTCATGATATCATTCTTGATCATACTCAATACCTAATTATTCTTAATCTTAAACTCAATTTTCACAATATTTCACAATACTCAGACCATGTCAACAGTACAGTATCAAAATCAAATAATTAGTACTTCCTTTAAAGTTAGTTTTGTTCTCAATATCTTGTCTGTTAGAACAGCTTGGGCTAAATTACCAAATATTAAGCCTTGGTCGTTTGGCATTGATACTCATCTCATCAATTCAATTCAATTCAAATTTATTTGTATAGCGCTTTTCACAATACACATCGTTTCAAAGCAGCTTTACAGAGAATGGATGTCAACATTACAATTTAAAGAAAGCAGTTAGCAAATAAAATAATTTAGTTGATTAATTTACAATCAGAGTTAGCAGTTTAACCGAAGTTAGAAGCAAGGAGCTCCCGGAAAATAAATTAACAATTAGGATAAAGAATTAGGTAATGAGCATGTTGATCCAGATGATTGCGTCTTCTGAAGTCCTCGCAGGAACTGGCGCCGTCTCTTCACAGGTGATGGTCATCTGAGGTCTTCTGAAGAGGCTGGATCCGGACTGAAGCTGATGTGCTCTCTAGTCACCTCGCGGCGGGTGTCCCGCGGTAGAACAGACAAGCAAAAGGAGAATAATTAGCGTAGCTGCTGTTCATAACTTTAAGCAAAGATAGTCAGAATGAGCGATTGATCTGATATGAGATGCATTATGTGAATGCTTGGCTAAAGAGATGTGTCTTTAATCTAGATTTAAACTGGGTGAGTGAGTCTGATCCCCTGACATTATCAGGAAGGCTATTCCAGAGTTTCGGAGCCAAATGTGAAAACGCTCTCCCTCCTTTAGTCGACTTAGCTATCCTAGGTACAACCAGAAGTCCCGAGTTTTGTGATCTTAAAGAGCGTGACGGGTTGTAGGGCAATAGAAGATCGGTTAAGTACACAGGAGCTAAACCATTTAGAGCCTTATAGGTTATTAGCAATACTTTAAAATCGATACGGAACTTAATGGGTAACCAGTGTAGAGATGATAAAATTGGTGTTATATGATCATATTTTCTTGACCTGGTAAGAACTCTAGCAGCTGCATTTTGTACTAATTGTAGCTTGTTTATAGAGTAAGCAGGACAACCAGCTAATAATGCATTACAGTAATCTAATCGAGACGTCATGAAAGCATGAATTAACTTTTCTGCATCAGAAATAGATAACATATTCCGTATCTTGGCAATGTTTCTGAGGTGGAAAAAGGCGGTTTTTGTAACATATGAAATATGATTTTCAAAGGCCAAGTTGCTGTCTAATATAACACCCACATCTTTAACTGTCAAGGATGGAGTAACAGTACATCCTTCTAAATGCAGACTGTAGTCTGAGAGATTCTGTGTACAGGTCTTTGGTCCAATAAGTAATACTTCAGTCTTATCAGAATTTAATAGAAGAAAATTACTGGTCATCCAATGTTTTACTTCTTTAACACACTCTGTCAGTTTGGATAATTTAGAGATTTCATCAGGTCGTGATGAAATATATAACTGAGTATCATCGGCATAGCAGTGGAAACTAATTCCATGTTTTCTTATAATATTGCCAAGTGGCAGCATGTATATTGAAAATAGTAGAGGGCCTAACACAGATCCTTGCGGCACTCCATAGTTTACTATTGTTATCTCAGATTTTTCCCCGTTTAAATAGACAAAATTGTGTCTGTCTGATAGGTACGACCTAAACCACCGTAATGCCTGTCCCTGAATACCAGCGTAATTTTGTAGTCGGTCTAGGAGTATTTTATGATCTATAGTGTCGAACGCAGCACTGAGATCAAGTAACACTAGTATTGAGACACAGCCTTGGTCAGAAGCTAGAAGTAAGTCATTTTAACGAGTGCAGTTTCTGTGCTATGATGAGACCTGAATCCTGACTGAAATTTTTCGTAGATAGCATTCTTTTGCAAGAAGGAGCACAGTTGGGCCGAAACCACTTTTTCTAATATTTTAGACATGAATGGAAGATTTGAAATGGGCCTGTAATTTGCCAATACATTTGGATCTAATTGTGGTTTCTTAATGAGAGGCTTAATAACTGCTAGCTTGAACGGTCTTGGAACGTGTCCTAGGGATAAGGATGAGTTGATAATATTGAGAAGAGGTTCTTTTGCTACAGGTAACAGTTCTTTCAGTAGTTTAGTGGGTAATGGATCTAATAAACATGTTGTTGGTTTAGACGCAGTAATAAGTTTATTTAGCTCTTCCTGTCCTATAGTTGTAAAGCACTGTAACTGTTCTTGAGGGGCGATAATTGAGGCTGAATCATAAAATTCTGTTAAAGGTTTTACATTTACAATTGTATTTCTGATACTTTCGATTTTCTCAGCTGTCTTTCCACGCGATTCTAAAAACTTCTAAATGGGTTTGTCTCCATTTGCGTTCTAGATTACGAGTTTCTCTTTTCATTGCCTGAGTATTACTGTTATACCATGGTACATTATTTTTGTCTTGAACCTTTTTAAATCTCACCGGTGCAACAGTATCTAATGTACTAGTGAAAATGGTGCACATGCTGCTAGTCATTTTCTCGAGATCAATTGCGTGTTCGGGTGCGACGAGCAGCTGATCAGATCAGGCAGGTTATTTGTGAAATTATCTATAGTCATCGGGAGAATTGTTCTGCCTAGTCGATATCGCGGCATAATCTGACAAATATCATCAGTATGCAGTACGCAAGTTAAAAGATAGTGATCAGAGACATCATCACTTTGCGGTAGAATTTCTATATCAGCAGGATTTAATCCATGTGATATAATTAAATCTAGAGTATGATTAAGACGGTGAGTGGGTCCAGTGACGTTTTGTTTGACCCCAAAGGAGTTTAGTAGTTTTGTAAACGCAGCCCCTAACGCATCGTTTCTATTGTCTACATGAATGTTAAAGTCTCCAACAATCAGAGCTTTATCAACGTTGACCAGTAGGTCTGAGAGAAATTCTGCAAATTCTTTTAGGAAATCAACATAAGGCCCTGGAGGTCTATAAACAGTAGCCAAAGCAAGAGATAGCAGCGACTTTTTACTTATATCTGAGAGTGTAACATTAAGTATAAGAAATTCAAATGAATTAAACCTGTAGTTTGTTTTCTGAGTAACGTTAAGAATATCTCTATAGATTGTTGCTACACCACCGCCACGGCCAGTCGGACGGCATTTATTTTTATAACAGTAGCCAGGTGGACATGACTCATTTAGACCAAAATAATCATTTGGTTTAAGCCATGTTTCAGTAAGGCAAATTACATCAAGACTATTATCTGTGATCATTTCATTTATGATAACTGCCTTCGGTGTCAATGATCTAATGTTTAGTAGCCCTAGTTTTAGAAATTGTTTTTGCGCAGTAATTTTGTAATAATCTGGTTTGATCACGATCAGGTTTTTTCTAGATCCTTTATTTTTATTGTTATTGCTAACAAATCGGGGAATAGACACAGTTTCTATAGACTGCAATACACTCACATTTCTATCAGGTAAGTGGGCAGAACACATACTGTGATTTGAGGCTTGACTTACTAGTCATATACGGTGCAAAGCGTCTTGGAGATGTTCTCCGACAGAAGATCAGCTCCGGTTCTGCTGGGGTGCAGGCCATCAGTGCGGAAGAGCCTAGGACGCTCCCAGAAAACATTCCAATTATTTACAAAGAGCAGCTTCTGTTCTTTACACCAAGACATCAACCACTCATTTAAAGAGAATAATCTACTGAACCTTTCATGTCCTCGTCGATACGTCGGAAGCGGTCCGGACACGATGATCCTCATCGCGGGCGATGTGGCTCGTACCGTCTCGATCAGGCTCCCGAAGTCCTGCTTCAGCACCTCCGTCTGCCGTAGCCTGGTGTCGTTCACCCCCGCGTGCAGCACTACAGCTCCGATGGTCTCAGCACCGTTGAGGATCGCGGGAACCTGTGCAGCCACATCGAGAACATGAGCACCAGGAAAACAGTGACTGCGCACCTTACCTTTGGCTGTGGTAGCGTGGACGTGGCGGACGATGGAGTCTCCGATGACCACGGCGTCGCATTCCACCTCGCGGAGAGTGGAGAAGCGATTCCGCGTCGAGATCTCGAAGACCGGCGGCGGCGGCGGAGAGGTCCTGGTCCGAGGCCTGGCTCGCGTCTTCCGCTGCTGAAGCACCCAAGGTCCCTGGTGTGATGGCGCCGGAGTGAACAAGGGCTGGGATGAACGCGTTCTGGGTGCTCGGGCCCTGTGCAGAGAAACACACGGCGTAGAGGAAGCAGGAGTGTTAATGTCGCGCTGCAAGCTTACCGAGGGTTGGCGAGCGTCGGCACGAGAAGTTTCCAGCGCCGTCTGCCGCTCGCGTAGCTCGGCCTGCTTCTCGAGAAGGATCCGGATCTGCCGCTCCACTGTCTCCAGTTCCGACTGCACCGCATGCAGCTCAAACGTGTCCTCACCTGCACAGAAAGGTAGAGAGACATCCGATACACTCGCCATTAGATTAGACAAACAATAATATAATGAGAGAGAAGAGTACAAACGCTAGCGTGCCACGCCGCTAATGCTAACGGGCTAAAGCTAGTAGCGATTGATCGGGAAGTCGGATAAAACTAGCGATATCAAGGGAGTACGAATGTGTTTTATATAAAATAATGTTGGGGAAGTGTTCCCACAACGAAAAAGAAAGAGTGGTAGGTTATAAGTATGATTTTAAGAGGCAAAAACAGGGAATTTGGATTCAGCAGGACGGAGCTCTTGCGTAGACAACTCTGTTCACGTGACGCATGCGCCCACGCCCAAATGGGCAGTCTTGCAATTTCCCCAAAATTATCATTAACACAATTTTATGTATATAATCTTCCATATTACTTCATAAATTATACAAATTTGTACTATAGGCCATTATAAATTTCTTTAAATCTGTTTTGAAACTTAGTCTCATCTTTTAAAGAGCACTACCATAGTTCGTAATATTATTAACTTGATTTGACTGAATATGTTCATAAATCAATCCACTAATACTATCAGCATTTTTATTTTCATAACATTAATTTTAACTGCTTTACTTTTTGTTATAACTATTTGTCACAGTATTTCTCTATCAAATGGTTAGTCTGCAGATTCAAAAAATATTATCATTATTGTCTCAGTCCCACTTATCTGTACTATTTTGCAGAAACCAAAATATTATTTTACTCAAATCTCAATAGGTTACACAGACAGCCTTGTAGCTGCTTTCTCCCTCAACCGTTATTACATAAAATGTAGTTCTCTAGACATCTAATGTCATGCATCCATTTAATGAATGAAAAATAAAACTTAAAAGTTATATTCCCTCCTTTATTTGCCGACCAGCCTTCCATAAATGAGGGTGCTCTCTGGATAGTATTTTAATAGTGACTCAGCCAATGTGTCACTTTGTCTCTGCCGTCAAATCTTTTAACATGTACGTTTATCATTCTGATCACACATAACTGACAGTTTAAATTTAGATCCTCAGTTGAATTTAGACAAGGGTTTTTAACCCAAGGACGGCAATCTTAAATTTCACATTACAGTTTACATAAATATTCTTAAATATACTAATCCAGAGTGTAATTCAAATCAACAACATAAATGACAAAAGTAGTCATAATTACCATTAGCAGACAGAGCTGGATAACCAATCCACTTAAAGCTCGTCCTGTATGTTCTGTATCGTTTTTTCATCAGATTCGATCAGAAGTATCAGCTTCTGTACAATTATTGTGGTTTCACTTAACCCACTGTAATGATAAAAACACTCATTCCAGAGGTTAATGACATACACACACAATAGGGTCATGATAGTTCCCCAAAATGAACACGTACAAACAGTCAACATCACACACACTTATTCACATATATATGAACTGCTCATTTTCTAGGTCTAAAAACATATTTGAACTTCACATTTTTCACGTAAGTTTTACTTAGTGTTATATAATCTGTAATCCAGTCTCAAAGCATGTCTCTTCACTATAATTTGTTTTATTTAGAAAAGTCAGCAGAGTTCTTATAGTTCTAACATCATTACTTTTTGTTTAAACTTTATCAGGCCGATAACAGACACAGCACCATCCTTGCCTCCACCCAAGCACTCTCTCTCTCTCATACTGTGCAAATAATCTTTTCAACAGCCTTAAGACTGTAACTTAGACAGAATGAAATATTTAATTCATTACTGCATATAAAACTGTTAATCATTGACCAATGTTATAATACATGTTAATTTTTCAGATAAAAAAAAAAACATTACCACAATCCTTATGTTATCCTAGAAGCCTTTTAAGGTTATCTTTAGTTTAAATGCTCACTTTACTTAACTTCCTCTTGAATCTGCAAACGCGGTCTTCATCTTTAGCCACCACCATGTCTTTGCATTCCTATGCCATGTCTAATGACCTGCTGGAGTAAAACTATGATGCAGACATATTATTTCAAAATCAACACAGTCTCACAGATTCAGGGATTCATAGGAATACTGAATCCAAAACGTATAGAGTTTTTGCCAATAGGGCAACCAACATCATGTTAATAAATTTTTGCTATGGTCTCCCCAGAAATTACGGACAGTCACCTCATGGTCTCAGTCGGCTCTTGAAAGCTCATTTCCATCAGCTCTTTATCAATAATCTCCTCTTCCTCAGGGTGTTGTCCCCTGGCATAGTTGCATCAAGTAGTGGACACTTGTCACAATGAAAAACAAGCCATGCTAGGAATGCGGTTTCTGGTGAGTGGTATGGAGGAACATTTTTGGGTCAGACTTCTGTACTTCTCACAGATCCCCCCTTAATGATGCTGCTGGCCTCACAGACATCCGCTGCACTCTCATACCCATCTCACATACAACACCTCCCTTCAGGGTAGATGCCCAGTGTCGGCGGTAACCCCCTGCCTTAGGTTGTCCCCTGTCTGGCCAAAGAGGATCTTACCCGTCATTGAGAAATCACCTCGTGCACACTGGTAACCGCTCTTTCCCATTGCAGAATCTTTGACAGTTTTCTTCAACATAATCAGGTGTTTTGTTGAGCTTAAGGAAGATGCATTCAAGAGCCACCAGAGCCATTGGACTGCCTAATAGTGTTACAACAGGGAAACAGGTTAATTACAGCAGTATTTAATCACTAAAAGTCATTAGACATCTTCAAAGCAGAAACATATCAATGCTGAGATTATACTCAGTGAATTTAGTTATCACAACCATCCATTCAGTGTAATGTTCTGCTACATCTTTAACTGGAACCATCGGCCCTGTGCATGGTGGTGACTAGGATGAGACAAAAAGCTACTGGTCATAAAATAAATTTGTCAAAATAGTCACTTCTATCATTCCAGGTTTGTATTTAGAGACCTCTTTAAAGACATTTAATTTTACTTTGTCATATTTAACAACTAATTGCCCTCTTCATGGCACTCATTTCTTTAACATCTTTGTCAATGATTTTCAACTGGCACCCTATGCTTTTACTATAAATATCTTATCACTTATAACACCGGTTAAGATAGCAGCATTTAGCTGACTTTGAATAAGACGGAGAGAGAGATTCTGTGGCATTCAGGACGGCTACACTGCATTTTCATAAACTTTTAACATCAGACTTTTGTCTGATATCTTTTGACTGTGGCCCAGCTTTAGACTTTGCCAGAATTGATATACATTTTTGAATTAAACATTATTTTTTATATTTACTTTTACCCACATGTCAAAAGGAATTTGGAAATTACAAATTTCCCATCAGCTTGAGTCCTTTTGACACTGGCAGTCAAGTCGTTTAACTTGCCATTTAAACTATCTATGTCAATCAAAAACCAAACATTTGGAACTTAGAGTTCCTACATCAGTTTAGTTATTTACCCTACGGTAGTGATGTGCTCATCACATTGAAAACATGCTTCAGACTGTTCAATATTTCCCATTAAGTGAAAAATTCTTTCATAACATCCAATAATCAATTATCATCTTCTATACTTTTAAATTTTTGTAACTCACATGTTTTTGGAGTCATTATTTGAAATTTGACTTCAACCTGTTCATTCACTATAATTTTTTTTTTTTTATCTCTTGTTCTTTCTCAGTTTCACAAGCTCATTCTCAGACAGAGTGGAAGTAATTTTTTTTTTTTTTTTTTTTTTTTTTTCCTTTCTTTAGTTTACAAAATTTTCGAATATGTCCAAGTTTCCCACTTGTGGCATTTTAAAAAAAGCTTCTCGTAGCAGTCACAAGCAATATGCCCTTTCTTACCACACTGGTAACATTTTATGTCATCTTGTGGATGGGTTTCAGCTTTAACCACACCATCCGACACTTTGTCTATATTTTGATCATTGTGAGCTTGTAAATGGCTCCAACTTACAGCACACCATGATAACAGTGAGTCCCATTTTGGAATGGCAACAGAGCCCCTGATAAGTAGTTCTCTGTATTCTTTTGACAGTCCGCCAGTCAAGTTGTTGTGTGATGTTCCAATCAGAACCCTGGCTAACCATTTTCTTAAATTGTTCAGAAAATTTCTTTGAAGTGAGAGCTTCAGAGCAGAGCTGTTTACAGCGTTTGCTCTCTTCGGTCTCATTATCTGTATCAGGACTGATCAAGTTACTGATCAAGTTACTAAATTTGTCAGCCATATCTTAGTCACGGTTAATACTCACCCGAGAGAGATGGAGACGGCAACCTTTGAAAAACACAGCTTTGGCTTCTGCTTGATGAAACTGCAAAGGATACTACGAGACACTCGTCACATATACTGGTACACTCCAATCAGGGTCACAAAATTTCTTATAAAAATTGGAATAGTTCCAGATGCATCCCTGGCAAACAAACAACCCTATCATCTTTTTATATTTTGTATCTAATTAAAAACTTTTTCCCTACCTATCTGAATCTCTAAGCTCGGGGTACCCCTATCTGGAGTGGACGAGGCGAAGCGTCAGGCTCACGATTTTACACACATAGTGTCCCGCACCTAACGCACAACTTAGTGCACGTCAACCCAATGTCCACAC
The DNA here is from genome assembly GCA_037194245.1 of Opsariichthys bidens. Classification (NCBI taxonomy): domain Eukaryota; kingdom Metazoa; phylum Chordata; class Actinopteri; order Cypriniformes; family Xenocyprididae; genus Opsariichthys; species Opsariichthys bidens. The sequence continues at coordinate 94,292 of CM074308.1, read as the reverse complement.
CGGAGTGCGCTCCCAGGGCACACAAAGTGTCGTTATACTCTGGTGGGGGTGCCTCCCGCACCTAACATACAATTTAGTGCACGTCAACTTCGTGTCCACACCAGAGTTTTAACCCCAGGAGACACGCTTTTTACAGCGTCATGACATCAACCCATTGTCAGATGTCTGGGTACTCACGTCTGAGTCAAACCCTACCGCTCGCCTTTTTCTCCACCACTTCCACTCCAGACAGTCCTAGCAAAAATAATAAAATTCTTCCTACCTTTGTTTGTTGTTTGGCCAGGAATGTCACCAAAGAATGATTGCCCGCATTCTCCACCATTAACTGTAGGGGATTTTACAGTTAAAGACCCAAAAGACCAGATATGATAAATGAAGACCCGGAGTCAGAGTTTAAAAAAATAAATGGAAGAAAATTTACTGAAGAATAATTTGCAGTTTCATCAGCAGAAGCCAGCTTCAAGTCTCACAAGGAGTTCGTAGGCCGCTCTCTGTCTCCTCCTCTCTCTCTACATTCACATTTCCAGAACAAGTATACTCTAACAGAGTCCACTAACTACGTCATTACTAAGATACTGATTGGTTTAGAAAACTAGACAAAACTGGTAATTTTCCACACATGGACAGATAGTCAGAATCATATCTCCTTCCATCATGATGCTGACGATCAGACCCTGAACTTAGGCACAGAATGTCCTGTTGAGTCAGGACAAGGCGTCGGCAGGTCTCAGAGTCCCAGTTGTCCACTAGTACCCATAACGGACCTGTACAGAACACTTAGCGCACATACAAAGATACACATGATTCACAGCTTCTTCAAGGCTGAAGTTGATCTGAGCTCTGCACTGAACAGGAAACTTTCCCAAAACACACTGATAAGTTGTACTTTTCGCTCAGTCAGAGGTACAGACAATATTCAACATTATTTTCTAGTGTTTGAAAATGAAAAGGAAATTAAAGGCTTTAACGTAAGTTAAAGTTACTCATTCTAAATAATAACATATTCAGAAAGATAATTTTTATGATAAATCACTCAAAATATATATATATATATATATATATATGTTGAAGCGGCAGTGGATTCTAGAATCCACTCCTTCAACACATACACAACCAACAATAAGGCAACACCTCCATGACTGGCCACTGTACTGGTGCAGGGCATTAGTTTATCTGAGTACTAACAGTTACATTTTGGGAATGTTATTCTACATTGTCTCAGTATGTTGATGTTTTGATCAAATTATATGATTACGTTTTAGTTTGGTTTGTTTTCTTCTCCTCTATATTGTTCTTTATTGTCTATATTGTTGAGACCATTTTACCTTTCATTTTCTGGTGACATCATGGCTCTCTGGCTCACTTTAAATTTTAAGGTGGTTTACGGACATTAGGAGTGGTGTGTCAATCCTAATATCGTGACCTTGACCCTTATGGGGTAGACAGGCATTCTACTTTATACAAAGAAGAAGGAAAGGAAAGGAAGAGGTAAAACAAAACAAAGCAGATTCTGGTATGGCTAACACTTCTGTTGCACAGCTAAGGTGTCATGTATCATAACTTGTAACAATGAGAGGTATTCTAATTGTTGTGGGGATAGTTATATGTTTTCTTTAGTGAGTGTAGGTAATTCGATGACTTTGTCACTCAACTGAGTTAGGGAAAGAGAGGGAAAAAGTTAAAACAAGTTTCAATAAAATGAATATTTTCTATAAATATTTTATGTCAATGAAAAGCTGTTTTCAACTCGTGAGGTGAGGACTTTGTAACTCAACTGAGTAAGGGAAAAACAGAGAAAAGATTAAACAAATTAGACAGGAAAGAAACTTTTCCAATTTAAAGAAACATTTTTTCCATAAATATTTTCTGTTGATGAAAAAAGGTGGACAATATTATTGTTTATGTTCAAAAGGACAATAATCCTATAATAATGCTGATACCTTCAGTTGAACCACTTACCAGGGATGAACTGAACTTGAACACTGAACATTTTTCAGTTCTGAAAACGCGAGGTGCACCGCACTATCCTTTTTTGTTGATTTTAGAGAAAAAAAAGCAGTGTGCTGTGGTTAAGTGGCTAGGCAACCACTGAATCAGCTGTCCTGTCCATGTAGCTTGAGCACTCTTTGGTTTGCTGTTAAACTTTCATATTAGCAGAAACTTAAAAAAAAAAAGAAAAAAAAAGTGTGTTACAAGCAAAGGGCTCCATCTTTGCAGTGTCTAAAGAACGTCTCGGTTACATAGGTAACCCTCATTCCCTGAAGGAGGGAACGGAGACGTACGTCGGATGACCGACGAATAGGAATCTCGCTAGAGAGGCCAATCTACTTCGAGTGTAACTAAAACGAGCCAATGCATATTGGCATGCAATCATATGCATCAGCTGCTCACTCCTCGCAGCGCGGGTATATAATGAGCAGCAGGTGCGTTGCATCTTTAGGTTTTCGCTGAGGAGCCGAACCAGATAGGCGGCAGCATCAGCGGGGTACAGCAACTGTGGCGACGGGACGTACGTCTCCGTTCCCTCCTTCAGGGAACGAGGGTTACCTATGTAACCGAGACGTTCCCATTCAGTCGGTCACTTCGACGTACGTCGGATGACCGACGAATAGGAATCCCTACCAAAGCGCCACAGGAGCTGCCCTCTTCCAGCGCTCTGTTGTAAGCCACCTGAACCCCCTTGCCTGAGGACGGTGGGCCAGGGCTAACACAGAGAGTGTCAATCACTGCTGTTCCCAAACCCATTCAGTGAGACTATTGGATAACACTGGGAAGCGTACCCTTCGTGTAAAAGGGACGCTGCGGAAGCCACATCCTTCCCCGAAGGAGTTATGTGGAAGAATAATGGACTAACCGTGGGGTTGTCATATGGAAGAACTGGGGTGACTCCACTCAACGAGAGGTGGGTTCTCCCAGAGGGAAAGACACGGGCTTCGATTAGGAGCAACCGTGGAACCAGACATATGGGATCCCCGTAGGGTCACTCATATGGAACCTAATATCCTAAATCCGGTTCTCAAGGATGCAGCGGAGTATAGGCCTGGCGCCAGACGCTCCGCCACGTCGGCTGCCGAAGGGAGATCGGAGGACTCAACAGGGTCTGCCTTGTAGGGACTCTCTGGAGAATAAGCACATGTAAGTGCAGCAAGCCGACACTAAGCCGGGGCCTCTCCGTGCCTCTGACCTGAGGCGAGAACACGGGAGGAGACCGACTCAACACGAAGGCTATAAAACCTAGCGAGCGTGTTAGGTGTCGCCCAGCCCGCAGCTCTACAGATGTCTGTTAGCGAGGCGCCACGAGCCAGCACCCGGGAGGATGCAACACCTCTCGTGGAGTGTGCATGCAACCTGAGCAGGCAGGGCACACCCTGAGCTTGGTAAGCCAGGGCAATGGCATCCACTATCCAGTGGGCCATCCTCTGCTTGGAGACAGCCTTTCCCTTCTGCTGGCCTCCATAACAGACAAAGAGCTGGTCTGAGGTCCTGAAGCTTCGAGTTCTGTCCACGTACAGTCGCAAAGCGCAAACTGGACAGAGCAAAGCCAGGGCTGGGTCTGCCTCCTCCGAGGGCAGCGCTTGCAGGCTCACTACCTGGTCCCTGAAGGGAGTGGTAGGAACCTTGGGCACATAGCCAGGCCGGGGTCTCATTACCACGTGGCTGTCACCCGGCCCGAACTCTAGGCACGATTCGTCGACCGAAAAAGACTGCAGGTCCCCTACCCTCTTGATGGAGGCCAATGCAGCCAGCAGCAAAGTCTTCATAGACAGAATCTTTAAGTCTGCTGACTGCAAAGGCTCAAAGGGAGCATTCTGGAGTGCTCTCAGCACCAGAGCCAAGTCCCAAGAGGGTATGGAGGGGGGACGAGGAGGATTTAACCGTCTCGCCCCCCTAAGGAACCTGACGACCAGGTCGTGCTTACCAACAGATTTGCCATCTATGTGGTCGTGGTATGCAGAAATAGCAGCAGCATGGACTTTGAGGGTGGAGGGGGACAGCCTACGCTCCAACCCTAGCTGCAAGAAGGAAAGCACGACTCTGATTGAGCATCTTCGGGGGTCTTCTCGGCGAGAAGAACACCACTCAACGAACAGGTTCCACTTCAGGGCGTAAGCACGTCTTGTAGACGGTGCACGTGCCGAAGCGATGGTGTTAAGTACCTCGGAGGGTAAGTCACCAGAACCTCCGTGTCCCGTCCAGGGACCAGACATGGAGTTTCCAGAGGTCTGAACGCGGGTGCCAGAAGGTGCCCCGTCTCTGAGAAAGAAGGTCCTTCCTCAGAGGAAAGGGCCAGGGAGGGGCTGTCGCGAGGAGTGAGAGTTCCGGGAACCAGGTCCGGTTGGGCCAATAGGGCGCAACTAACACGACCTGCTCCTCGTCCTCCCTGACTTTGCACAGGGTCTGTGCAATTAGGCTCACTGAGGGAAATGCATAATTGCGGAGGCCCCGGGGCCAGCTGTGAGCCAGTGCGTTTGTCCCGAATGTCCCCTCGGACAGAGAGTAAAACAGCTGGCAGTGAGAGGTTTCTGGAGAGGCAAACAGGTCTACCTGAGCCTCTCCGAACTCTCTCCAGATCAGCTGGACCGCCTGGGGGTGGAGTCGCCACTCTCCCGGCAGCGCAGCTTGTGAGAGCTCGTCGGCCGTACGGTTGAGCACACCGGGGATGCGAATGGCACGAAGCGACCTCAGATGCTTCTGACTCCAGAGGAGGAGATGGGGGGCGAGTTGTGACATGCGACGGGAGCGTAGACCACCTTGACGGTGTATGCAACGGTCGCAGTGTTATCCGTACGGACCAGCACATGCCTGCCCTGAAGCGGCCCCTTGAGGCGGCTCGGGGCGAGCCGTACTGCCAACAACTCGAGGCAATTGATGTGCCACTGCAGTTGGGGGCCCGTCCACACCCCTGACACTGCACCCATCTCGGGACTCGGCCGTGGAGCCAGTGCTGAAGCGGTCTCATATGAAGCAGACCGAGCGGAGTTACTGCCGCTGCGGCCGCCATATGCCCCAGGAGCCTCTGAAAAAATTTCAGTGGGACCGCCGTCCTGCCGTTGAACGTATTCAGGCAGTTCAACACCGACTGAGCACGTTCCTCTGTGAGGCGTGCCGTCTGTTCGACCGAGTCCAACTCCCTACCGAGAAAAGAGATCCTCTGCACGGGGGCGAGTTTGCTCTTCTCCCAGTTGACCCGAAGACCCAGCTGGCTGAGGTGTCTGAGCACCCAATCCTTGTGTTCGCACAACTGATCCTGCGACTGAGCCAAAATGAGCCAGTCGTCTAGATAGTTGAGGATGCGAACACCCTGTTCTCTCATGGGAACAAGGGCTCCCTCCACGACCTTCGTGAAGACGCGGGGAGACAGGGCCAGCCCAAAGGGTAAGACTCTGTACTGATATGCTCGACCTTCGAACGCAAATCACAGGAATGGGCTGTGTCGCGGAAGGATCGAGACATGAAAGTACGCGTCCTTCAGGTCGATCGCTGCAAACCAATCTCGGGGACGGATGCACTCGAAAATGCGTTTCTGCGTGAGCATTTTGAACGGTAGCTTGTGAAGGCTCCTATTCAAAACTCGCAGGTCCAAGATCGGTCGTAACCCACCGCTTTTCTTGGGTACAATGAAGTAGGGGCTGTAGGATCCCGACTTCATATCGGCTGGAGGGACCGGCTCTATCGCGTCCTTCGCCAGTAGGACCGCGATCTCCGCACGCAAGACAGGAGCATCGGCAGCTTTCACTGAAGTGAAGTGGATGCCCCTGAACCTCGGGGGACGCCGGGCGAACTGAATCGCATAGCCGAGCCTGATGGTCCGGATGAGCCAGCGAGACGGACTGGGGAGCGCTAACCAGGCTCGCAGAGACCGTACAAGCGGGACCAAAGGGACCGCAGGCGTACCCGCCGTGGGGCAGCGAGGTGGAACGCAGGGACGCGGCTCGGGAGACTCTCTTTGTGAGGCGGCCCGAAGCGGGGTCAGAGTGTGCTGTGCAACACTTACCTGGTTCCACAGATGGACAGTGGGAGCAGGCGAAGTCTTGGCTGCCTGCTGCGCGCTGCTGTCCGCTGGCGACAGAAGAGGGGGAAGAGAGTGGTGAGGTTCTAGCCCTCCCACTGCTCTCCAAGTCCTCTTCGGACCCGGAGATGGAGGGAACCGCTCCTTTTTTTTTTCTGAAAATTTGGGTACCGCTGGCTGTTGAGCCAGCGGCGGAACAGAAAAACTAATCAACAAAGGATTTACTACCCGGCCCTCCTCCGGGGAAAGAGTGGAGAGGTCTCCATCTCCTGAAGAGCAGTTCCCTCCCTCTCCAAGTCACCCGTCCTAGGGCCTCTTGCTCTTGGCTTTGCCGCCCTTCTTGGCGGGGGCCTGGACGGGCTGGGCACCCCGACCATGACCGGCTCCATGGCGCCGCTTGATGACGGCTGCTGCTGCTGGGGAGCGGGGGCGGCCACTGGGGGGGGGGCGCCCCTGGCGACGAGTAGCCTGAGGCGATGCGGGCGGTGGAGGTGCAGCAGCTGACCGCCTCAGCAGGATGTGGCCCTCAGACTGCTTCTGTACAGCCGAGAACTGTTGGGCAAAGTTCTCGACCGCATCGCCAAGAGGCCGGTCTGGGACATGGGGGCATCAAGGAACCTGACTTTGTCGGTATCCCTCATGTCGACCAGACACAGCCAGAGATGACGTTCCTGGACCACCAGCGTGGACATCGCACGACCCACTGACCGCGCAGTGACCTTCGTCGCTCGAAGCGCGAGGTCCGTAGCGGTACGAAGTTCTTGGAGAACTTGTGGATCATGACTACCCTCGTGCAGGCCCCTCAGTGCCTTGGCCTGATGGACCTGCAACAACGCCATAGCGTGTAAGGCGGCAGCGGCTTCCGCGCAGGCCCAGTAAGCACTGCCGGTAGGTCCGACCAGCGCTCACAGGCCCGGGAAGGGAGAGACGCTCCCCCCTCTCTTCAGGAAGGGGTATGCGTGAACATCCCTTTGCCGCACCGCCATCAAGGGTAGTGAGGGAGGAGGTCCCACTGGCACGGTTTCGGGCAGTAAAAGGTGCCCTCCACGCACCAGTGTTCTCTACATGCACTTCCGGGAAGAAGGGAACCGGGGTGGGGGGCTGAGAACCATCCCTTGCCACTCCGAGGAACCAATCATCCAACCTCGAGGGCTCGGGACACGGTGGAGCACTCCACACGTTGGAGCATTCCACACGAGCCCGACCCTGTTGGCGGCCCGGGGAAGCATAGCCATCATTTCCGGGTCTGATCCGGGCACAGCTGTCACTCCCGAAGGAGGCAGCCGCGCCGAATCATCATCCACGAAAGCGTCAGGCTCACCCTCCGATGCAGCGATCGACATCCGGTCATCCTGGGGAGCCCTGAAGGATACGGATGGTACACACCTCTGGGGCGGTCCATCACGCTCCCCCAGCAGCTCTACTGGCTGCAGAGTGCGGGAGGAGTGAGGGTTCCCAGGGGGTTGGTTCCCCGAGGGAAGCGCGCTCACTGTAATCCTCAAATCACCAGTGCCACCGCCCGAAACAGCCCTCCATTTTCAGGAGGACTGGAACGAAGCAGCGGCACTGGGACTCCGCCCCCTTGCAGGAGGCGGAGTCTAGATCGCAACTCCGCGATGGTCATCTTCCCGCAATGGGTGCATGACTCATCCACAAACGCTGCCTCAGCGCGCCTTAAGCCCAAGCACGCGATACAGCGCTCGTGACCATCCCGAGGCGCCAGGTAACGACCGCATCCAGAAACACGCAAGTAGTACACATCTTCGAAAAGACGCGAAACCACTCGCGCGAGCTCTTTTAGGAATTAACTCTTTCGAGTGCCGAAGCACGCAGGGGAACCGCGGCAACACAGACAGGGAAAAAGTGCAGCCTGTCGTGTGCACTCACTCTTGAAACCGCTCTTACCAGCTGTGATAACAGCTTTTAAGCGCTCTATAATAGCGCACCGTTACCAGCCATAAGAACGGCTTTTACAGCTGAGAACAGCTTCATTTGCTCACATAAAACAGAACAAACAGAGAAGACAAACAAGAGAACGGCCCCGCTGCTGCGCTGTCCGCCTGCACTCTCACGAAGAGCAATCCACCAAAAGATTCTTCGTCTTTCGTCACACTCGCTCGTAGACACCATACAGGTTCGGCTCCGAAGCGAAAAGCTAAAGATGCAACGCACCTGCTGCTCATTATATACCCGCGCTGCGAGGAGTGAGCAGCTGATGCATATGATTGCATGCCAATATGCATTGGCTCGTTTTAGTTACACTCGAAGTAGATTGGCCTCTCTAGCGAGATTCCTATTCGTCGGTCATCCGACGTACGTCGAAGTGACCGACTGAATGGGAACTGTGAACATTCGTCAGCATGACGGAAAGCCATCTCTCCATTCATTCAATTGGCCAATGGAAAAAAAAACTTGAATGACGTTGGGCACTTTTCCGCTCAGAGTTGAATTTTTTTTCAACTTCAGGCGCTCCGAGCGTTCCTGAAAAAACGCAAGGCACAGCAGGTGGTAAAAACGCGAAAACAATTCATAAAAGGCGCCTCTCACTGCACAAACTGTGTTCAGTGTGATCGGGGCCTCAGACAGAAGTAAAATCAGTTCGTTTTTTAGAGTGTGTGTTTTCTACACAAAGGCGTTAGACAAGGTGTTGGCGAGCATCACGTATGACACATATGTCTTTTTGTCTATTTATTGATGTAATTATATTTTATTAAAAATAATACATTTCACATGATTTTATAAAAGCTCCTGTTTATAATAATTTTTCATAGGTGAGCTTATTTTGCTCCATTTGTTCATTTTATAATTTTATTTTTTCATCGGATACCACCCATATTGGAATTAAATGAAAGCAAGATTGGTGCGCAAACGCCAGCTCAGCTACACAAAAAACACATTCTGCAGTCACTTGAAAGTGACATGACATCCTATGAAATGAAATTAATCTAAATTTGAATGATCTCATAGATGTGTCTGTTGTGGTTTGTGATCATGTGGGGACCAACTGCTGCACTAAATGTGGTGGATTCAGATGACTTTGACATGGTCCTTTTATATTTACCCATTTTAAATGCCAATTGTCCGTCATGCACAGTTGCCTTGAAGCCACCGGGTTGGCGGTGCCACCGGGCTTGGGCCCGTCATCGCTGCTTGCAGCTATATTTAGGGCCCAAGCCCTGAAAGGGCAAAGGCCCTATTGTTCTTCAAAGGATTATTATTTTTATTTTTTTTCAACCGTTCGGGGCTTTTTGGGACCCTTAACATGTTCAAAAACTCTTGAAACTTTGCACACGCATTGGAACCTGTGGCCATTAGGGGCGTGGCAGGGGGGCTCGACAGCACCCCCTTGAATGGGGACTGAAATCTTGGTCCATATATCAAACACGCTTGCACATATTGGTATGAAACTCGGTACACATATAGACCTCATCGGGCCTGACAACTTTCGTGCTCTAAGTTGTACGCCGCCTCAACAGGAAGTGAGCTATTATGGGTTGTTTGAAAAGTGCATGCTCTGGAATTTTATATACTCCTCCTAGGCGCATCCGATCACCACCAAACTCGGTCAGCATGAAGTCGAGACATTGATGATGCAAAATTGCCAGCGGATTTTTGATATCTCAAACGGTTTGCCCGTGGAAAGGCAACGAATTTATGGCGAGAAAACAGAAACAGGAAATGTGTTATAACGTCTGCATACATTCATTGACTTTTATGAAACTTGTTGGAGGCCGTGTACATGGATGTGACTATTATGACTCAACGATATAGCGCCACCAATTTGCACCAGGAAATGTGTCACTTTCAAAATGGTTATTATTTTTACCCGATTTGCTTCAAACTTCTTCATTATAATGTCAAAACATTTCAGATGTAGACATGTGAATGTCTTTGTGATATCTTAAATATTGTTGCCAGGGCTAGAAGTCAAACTTTCATAATATTCTTGGGTGTTTTTGAGGCTCTTAACAAAAACGGTCTCGTGGCTCCCTCTAGTGGACAGTACTGCACGTGTATCACATTATTTCTGTTCACTCATAGAAGCAATGCCCCGTGTTGTTTGACAGTTTGATGATGTCTCTGAATGATCACAAACTCATTTGGGTTTTTTAAACTTAAAATGTAAAACATTCCAGCGATTACACAAGATTTAATCACAAGAATATACTAAAGAGCTTAATGTGAGTTTGGAAAGTGTTCTGTGACAATTTTAGATGTGCCGCGTCTGAGAACGATCGCGCCCGAAGCTCGTTCTTTCTCGCATCTTTCAGAATCTTATCATTCCTTTGTAATGTTCCTTTGAATTAAAACATTCCAGCGATTACACAAGATTTAATCACAAGAATGTTTTCAAGAGTTTAATATGAGTTTGGAAGGTGTTCTGTGACAATTATAGACGTGCCACGTCTGAGAACGATCGCTTCCTGAAGCTCGTTCTTTCTCGCGTCTTTCAGAATCTTATCATTCCTTTTTAATGTTCCTTTCAATTCTTTGAAATTGAAGTTTGAATTTTTATGTGTATGACTGTGTTAATGTGTATGACTGTGTTAATGTGTTGACGCTGTGTGGCATCTGTGGAAACTTCGTTTCCTAATGGATTAAACGAAGAGCCGTGCGTCATTTCTCTGAAAGCGAGAGATCGTGACCACGTGAAAGCCACTTCATTTTAAGTGTTTTTAAACCTTATTCTTTAAAAAATTCAAGCGATTAGACAAGATCCAATCACAAGAACATAGAAAATCTTCCAAACTGTAAAAGAAGCATTTTAATGTCACACAAAGAGTCACACAGCATCTCCCAATAATGATCGCGCCCAGTTATACAAATAACTTTACACATGCAGTGATTTAAAAAAAAAAAAATTTAAATATAAACTTCTGCAAATGACTAATAATAAACTTCTGCACATGATGACAAAATACTGAAGATGCTTAATTGCGAATGATTATAGTACATCTCAAATGGTGTTGCCATGGCGAAGGTTTAAATTAAGATCAAAAAGGGAATTTGGAAGTTGTCAATTATTCATGAATAATTTAAATATACACACCTAATTTCTTTATTTAATAGTACAAATATCATAACACATTTTAATTTATTTTTTAATTTCAAGATGTATGTGTTAATTAAAATGTGGCAGATAAGTACTCTTAAAATAATTGAAATGATAATCAAATGTCATATATTTATAATGAGCACTAGAGGGCAGCATATGCCTATTTTTAAACAGGGTTGAGAAGACAGTTTTAACAATACTTATAAGTCTTATAATAATACTAATAATAAAGTCTCTCATATCTTGTAAAATAGTTGTTTGACTTAAATTAAATTAAGATTGTATATTTGGAATCTTGATGAATTTAAAATGAATGTACAATTTTCAGATCAATACGTTTGTTTTCTTTAAAATGTTGTATTTTGAGATGACACTCAATGATAATTTATGATACTAAATAATATTCTCCTCTGAATTATACACTGTTTATTTCTATATACAATAACACTAACATTGAAAAGAAATTAAATTTTTTATCAATTTAGTATGTTTAACTTAAAAATAAGCACAATAATGATCTGTTTAAGGACTAGAAATAAAAAATAAATTTAATAATAATCAAAAGATGGCACTACAGGGTTATTTTTAAACAAGGTTAGATACAATTCTGAACAGATTTTAAGTAATTTGTATTAAAATCAATGTTTCTCCCATACTCTATTGGCATGTATATTTAGTTATCAAAGACTACTTTTTGTCACATTTAGATTTTAATTTTTGTTTAAAATGTTGTTAAATCTTCTTAATCTCTGTCTCACTGTACTTACCATCCCCCATTCCCTAAGTCTCACTTTCTCTCTCTGTCTCTCTGTCTGTCTGTCTGTCTGTGTGTGTGTGTGTGTGTGTGTGTGTGTGTGTGTGTGTGTGTGTGTGTGTGTGTGTGCGCACGTGTCAGTGCCAGTGTCTGTTTTACATCCTTGATGATATTCGTATTTTCGACAATATTTCATTAAATTACCAAAGTATAGTATCTTAATCTAAATACTTTGGAATGCTAATAAGTATGTAACACAAAAAAGGTAATTTCAAGTTTTTGTCACATATAAAGTTGCAATTGCGAGTTATAAAGTCAGAATAAGGAGATATAAACTCACAATATTGAGAAAAGTCTGAATTATAAGATATGAACTGTCAATATTGAGAAGTCAGAATAGTAAGCAAAGAAGTTGATATTAATTCGCAGTTGGAAGAAAAATTCAGTATTGCAAGTTATCTCACAATTGTGATTTTATAACTTGCTAAATCTTGCTTAAATCTCCCAATTATAAGAAAAAGTCAGAATTCTCAGATGCAAACTCGCCATTGTGAGGAAAAAAGTCAAATTGTGAGACAAAGTCACAATTACCTTTTTTACCATTATAAAGTGACTCACAAACAACTGTAAGGGAATTGGGATAAAAATCAATATAACTCAAAGGTGATTGAATTACAGTGAATAAGAACCGATTCACTATAAATAAAATTATTCCGAATTAATATTTAACACCTTTTCAATCATTCGTCCACTGGCAAATTGAGGTCAAGGTACTTTATCAATTCTGGACAGAATATTATCCCGTGGCCAACTGGAATAATATACAGTTGTGATTACCAATAAGAGCAAGGTAACGTAATCGACAGTTTAATGCAGTAACTTGTAAGCACACAACACAAGACTCTCGTATAGGTGAAAAGTTAAAACAAGACTTTATTAAGCTACTCTAATACACACAAACTAATCTAACGAAAACACATACACACACTCATTCATACAGTGACAGGGAAATTGAGTTATTGTTAAGGAGGGTGACTGTAGTCCCAAATATCTAGCGTTCGGTACTATTTCTTTAACCGCAACCTGAGAGAATTAATACTAGCAATTCAACCTAAGTTCATTTGCTTAATAAAAAATTGCACCAGCTTCAGCAAGATTGAGGAGACTGTGATACTTGCATTTCGTGAGCGCACGTTCTCTTCGTGACAGATTTGCACATGGATCTCTGCGCGCTGATTGGCTGGAGGTCAGTCTTTGTTGCATTCGGGACTCCGATGAAAGGTGGGTGGCGTTGCCGGAGGGGTAGCCGCGTGGATTTGTTGCAGGGTTACGTGTTGCTGTGCGACCAAGTTTCTCTGCGACCACGTTTCTCTGCATCTCTGGTGAAGTTGCTGAGGCACACAGATCTTGAGAGAGTTTTTCTTCGGCAGCTGCGACGACGGCTCAAGCAGGGAAGTTGATGAGTCTTGGAGAGTTCTCGTGCTGGCGAGACGATGTTGAGGTCTGCATGAATCACCCGGAAGTCAAGGCAAAAGCAGAAGCGGCAAGCTAATGCGTGTCATTGAGTTTTAAGCATGTTTTACTGACCACTCCCTCCAGCTGTTTCCACCAACCAGGTAACACTTTGGGTGGTTCCTGCATGTGATTAGCATAATGTCCATTGTGCCCAAACTTCTTAGGGCTTGGTTGAGCTCAAGGGAAAATCAACTTGCACAGTCCAAATGTAGTACATTTTACAAACCATATACTGGCATCAAATTACAGGAAATCATTCATCCATCACACAGATACCAAATAGTATATACTTCCTATAATTGAGGTAGACTTTCCTAAAAGTCTACCTGTACTAAATGTTTAAAAACACAAAAGGAAAGCTATCTAAAAACACACACAGTACATACATGATATCTCTGGCTACTTGCTAGTAACTAAATCATATCATTGGCAGTTTTAGACCATTTTTTTAGAGAGAGTGAGTTCATTTTCTGGAAATTCCTGAATTATCAAAGGGGACTCTGCAGTGTCTTTGAAATGCGTACGCGGTATTCCGTGCCAATCCGTCTGGGCCCTGCTGTGAGCAATAGGGCCTTGTAACGCCTCCCCAAAGTCACATTCTTCCTTATAAGGTGAAGGCTTTACACTATCACAAAACATGAAAACAGTCATGGAACATCCAGCGATGACAGGATAGTAAAGATTGTTTAAATTGGGCAATTTTTATAAATCCAGTCATTTTGTCTTGTGGAGTACATGTAAACATCTGTTATGTAAAATGGCTTATTCATATGAAACTTCTGAACAGAAATGAAACAGTTTTTCAGACTGTCAGAGTCGGAGAATGACTAGTTGCGGTTTACATTAATTGACCGTCACAGTATACATTAATGTTTAAATGAAATTAAAATTCAAAGTAATCACTTTGGTAATCTAAAATACTTTTCGGATGTAACTGTAATTTGATTAACACCCATTTAAAATGTAACAAACGAAATACAGTTACTCAAATTTTGTATTTTAAACACGTAAGTTACATGTATTTCATTACTCCCCAACCCTGGCAGTTAATCAAAGCAGTTTATTTGTTGACCACTGACTACATAGTATTATATAATTAGTTTGATCATTTTTTTAAATATTTTAATTAACCTAAGATAAATACTGATGTACTTATAAAAATTTTGAACTGCTAATGATAACTTCACACTCATTTGAAATTAAACTATGACACTATATCACTATCCGGACAGGACTAGTTTTCTAAATGATGTTTGAGTTTCAATTCTTAGGCCCTGATCACACTGAAAGTTTTTCAGTTCTGAAAACGCGAGGTGCACCGCACTATCCTTTTTTTATTGATTTTAGGGGGAAAAAAGCAGCGCGCTGTGGTTATGTCGATAGGCAACCAATGAATCAGCTGTCCTGACAGTGTAGCTTGAGCACTCTTTGGTTTGGTGTTAAACTTTCATATTAGCAGGAAAAAAAAAAAAAAAAGGGTGTTACAAGCAAAGGGCTTTGCATCTTTGCAGTGTCCAAAGAACTGTGAACATTTGTCAGTACGATGGAAAGCTGTCTCTCCATTCATTTGATTGGCCAATGGAAAAAAAACGCGAATGACGTCCAGCGCTTTTCCGTTCAGAGTTGATTTTTTTTCAACTTCAGGCGTTTCGAGCGCTCCTGCAAAAACACGAGGCGCAGCAGGTGGTTAAAACGCAAGGTGACCGGGGCGCATAAACAGCATGCAAAACGCTCTTTGCCATAGAAAACAATTTAAAAAAGGCACCTCTCACTGCACAATACGCGTTCATTGTGATCGGGGCCTCAGACAGAAATAAAATCAGTCTGTTTTTTTACATAGGAGGGAGTGTGTGTTTTCTAGACATGGGTGTTACACAAGGTGTTGGCGAGCATCACAAATGACAAATATGTCTTTAATTATTTATTGATGTAATTAATTTTTTTTTAAAAGAATAAATTTCGCACGATTTAATAAAATGGCTGTTTATAATCATTTTTCTTAGGTGAGCTTATTTGGCTCCATTTGTTAATTTGAGTTTTTCATCGGATACCCACCCATATTGGAATTAAATGAAAGCATCCTTTTGGTGCATAAGACTGGTGTGAAAACGGTAGCTCAGCTAGGCCAAAAAACACATTCTGCACTCATTTGAAAGTGACATATGACATCCTATGAAATTAAATTAATCTAAATTTAAATGATCTCATAGATGTGGCTATTGTGATTTGTGATCATATGGGGACCAACTGCTTCAGGAAATGTAGTGAATTCAAATGACTTTGACATAGTCATATTTACCTGTTTTAAATGCCTATTGCCCGCTGTGCACAGTTACCCTGAAGTCACCAGGTTACTGGTGCCACTGGGCTTGGGCCCATCATCGCTGCTGGCAGCTTTATTTTTATTATTATTTTTTTTCCTTTTCAGGTATGTTCAGGCGCAGAAGGTCTTGTTGCACTGCACTGCACACCCAGTATCAAGACTTTCTTGAAAGAATGCAGCAGACACAAAACACGTGGCTGGACAGGCAGCTGGAACAGAGTCATGCGCGAGAGGAACGGCTCATTGCTAGAGTTCTGGCTGAACATACCCGTTCTATGGAGGCTTTAGTCAACCAGCTGTTTGCAGGGTTAAGAAGCCTTCTTCCCCAATCCCATGCCAACCTGCAGTCAAATCCCCAGCCCAATATTCTCAATACACACCCTGCAGAGCACTGGCAGCCTGCGCACCAGCCAACATCAAGCATAACATCTCGGCCAGATGATGATTCAAATGGCCACACATCAGAGACTGTGAACCAGCCATCAAAGTGATTTCAAAGAGTGATTTAAAACCTGGAATATATTGTTAATATTGATGCATTCTTAGAGTCATTTTGAGAAACCTTGGACTGGTTTGTAAAACTTAAAGTAGCAATCGATTATTTATTTTACATTAAGTTCAGAAGACTATTTTATTTAGCTTACTGTGGTATTGGTAGATATATTAGCTTATGTTTAAATGATTTATTGTTTTCTTTGTACCAGCTTCTGAATAAAGTATCTATATTCAGTCATGAATAAAGAGTCTCTGTCTAATGTAATTTTTCTGGAGCCATAACATGCCATGTTTGTAAAATATGTTGTCATGAGTCTTGTCTATTAATTTTATAATTTCTGAAGGATCATGTGACATTGAACCCTGGAGTAGGGGCTGCTGAAAATTCAGCTTTGCCATTTTATGAATGAGTTACATTTTGAAATATATTAAAATAGAACAATAGAATAGTAAATTGTGGTAATATTTCACATATTACTGTTTTTACTGTATTTTCATCAAATAAATGCAACCTTGGTGAGCAGAAAAGACTTCAAAAACATTACTTCTTCACAACATAAACATGGTAGTGTATGTGTGAATTGCTGTGTCCACAAAACTCCCATTATCAAACATTTAATATCAATGTAAAATAAATTCACAGATAATTATAATAAATTTTCTCCCAATGTTGCACTGGTTTCCTCCACAGTCAAGCAACATGCAGCATTTGTGAATTGTAGAGGTGCATGTGTGTGTGAGCTCTGGTGGGTATTCCAGAAAGGAAGGTTAACTTACCGTCACATATACCCTGAACTCTCGGTTGATTAACCCAAACCTTGCTTACTCAAGATATGCTAGTTCCAAAAATGCATCAGGGAGTAATGTCAACCCAGACTATGTTCCCAGTTAACACACAAGACACTCTCAACGGAGCGATGAATCGATGATTCACTATGTAAACAGACGCTAAGAAAAAGCACGATATTCCACTTTTTAAAAAAAAAATAAAAGTGATTTACATACCATAAGATTTACATAACCTACTTAGTGCACATCGCCACCTATTTGGTTGTTGTGTAATCCTTTTTTCAATATTTTTATTGAATAAGTCATCTTTATTCATTGAGAATAAGACTTACATTGTTTGTTTGATGCTGAATTTTTAATAAGATATCACATACAGTGGGTACGGAAAGTATTCAGACCCCCTTAAATATTTAACTCTTAGTTATATTGCAGCCATGTGCTAAAATCATTTAAGAAAAACTGAAATATCACATGGTCCTAAGTATTCAGACCCTTTGCTCAGTATTTAGAACGGATTTTGACAGCTGTATTTTTGCCGTCAGATTCCGCTTTTGTGCACCAAAACATCTCGGTTACGACTGTAACCTTAGTTCCCTGAAGAGGGAACGAGACGCTGCGTCAAGAGTTTGACGCAATGGGAACGCTCTGCGTGAATGCGTCGTGAAGCACTTGTGAAATCAGTCCAATGGCGTGACGGAAGGAGGGTGACGTCATGACCAGGAGGCTATAAAGCACACCCAGACCAAACAATGTCAGCTTCTGATATGCCGAAGCAAGTCGATCACAGGCATGCCGGAAGTATGGAGGGCGACGCAGCGTCTCATTCCCTCTTCAGGGAACTAAGGTTACAGTCGTAACTGAGATGTTCCCTTTCGGGGGAACGCGCGCTGCGTCGAGAGTTTGACGCAATGGGAACGACTATACCCACGCAGCCATACTGACCAGTGCCTGTCTTGTGTGAATTTTTTTTTTTTTTTTTTTTTTTTTTTTTTAATCTTTATTTATATAGCGCTTTTTACAATGCAAATTGTGGCAAAGCAGCTTTACATTAATAAGAAAATGGGGTCATTGTGCAGCTTATTCTATATATTACTGATTCTTTCCGTTGCAAATATCAATAGTTATTAGTCTAGTTAATTTAGGTATATCAGCACTGCAGAAAACAGTGACGTAATCGTCCAGCTCGGCTCAGTTCACATACAACGGCGCCAATGCAGGCATATCAAAAACACTGCTGATTATCAAGCAAGTGTCCCCAACTTAAGCAAGCCAAAGGCAACAGCGGCAAGGAACCAAAACTCCAACAAATGGAGAAAAAAACCTCGGGAGAAACCAGGCTTAGTCGGGGGGCCAGTTCTCCTCTGGCCAACAGTGAACACTTGTCCGATACTCAGGCAGAGTTACGGGTCATTAAACCGAATTCAGCGAGCACACCTAAGACAAACAACTGGGCCATACTCCTCCTGATCAGACACAAAACAAAGGAAACACCAGTGGAGTTCTCCCCAAAGACACCACTCAAAAGGTGTGTGGAAGGCAGCTAGGCCGCCACATAACCTTTGGAGTGGAGGGGGATAATCCTGCAGAGAATCAATTCAGCAGAATTCACAGCACTGTACCAACTGGGCAATAACTGGATTCAGCTGACGATTTCTGCAAGTTTCCTTGTGCAGGGAGCTCTGGAGTAGCGTGGTCTCACAACCTCAGTTGGGAGACCCAAGTCTATGAGTTTGGTCCCCTCAGAGGCCACACTCAACAACGCCGCTCTCCAGACCTCCCAGGAGTAAAACAAACAGGGAAAAGTGTACAGACACAGCCTCAGCCACATCTGCACCTCATATGAGCTCCACCACGTCAGGGTGGAGTCTCCATTCCCCGGGCCTCAGCCCCTGCCTTGACAGGATGTCCGCTCCCAAATTCTGGACCCCAGGGATATAAGCTGCCCTGAGTAAAAGCAGCTTCCCCTGGGACCACAGGAGGATTTGGTGCGCCAGTTGCAGAGTGGACGCAAACGCAAACCCCCCTGGTGACTCGTGTAGGTGACCACCAATGTGTTGTCTAACCGGACGAGCACATGATGACCCCTGAGGTATGGGAGGAAATTCCTGAGAGCAAGAAAGACAGCCAACATTTCCAGGCAATTGCAATGCCAGGAAAGATGGTGCTCCATCCACATACCCCGAGTCGAGCGACCCTCTAGGATCGGACCCCAACCCGTAAGGGAAGCATCCGTCGTTAGCATAGTGCGACGGCACGGAGCTCCCAGCACGGGACCTTGGGATAAGAACCAGGGCTTCTTCCACATAACCAAAGCACATAGGCACTGCTGCGTGACCTTGATAATGTGAAATGGATTTCCCCTCGGAGAAAACCCCCTGGTCCTGAGCCACCACTGCAGGGGTCTCATGTACAACAGGCCAAAAGTATCACGTTGGACGGTGCTGCCATCAGACCCCACAGTCTTAGAACTGCTTCACAGTGAGTGACTGGCCTAGCTTTATTCGGTTTACGGTAGAAAGGATAGGTTCTGTGCGAGCAGGCGAAAGCTGCGCCCGCATCGCAACAGAGTCCCAAACCACGCCCAGAAAAATGGTCCTCTGTACTGGAGAAAGCACACTTTTCTCTGCGTTCAACCTCAACCCCAACTTTCTTATGTGAGCGAGAATGACATCTCGATGACGAACCGCCAACTGACGTAACTGAGCTAGAAAAGCCAGTCGTCAATGTAATTGAGAACACGAATGCCCTGCAGACGCAGCGGAGCCAGCGCTGCGTCCATACATTGGTGAAAGTGCAGGGTGATAGAGCTAGACCAAACAGAAGAAACTGCTATTGGTACGCTTCGCCCCCAAAAGCGAACCTCAGGTACTTTCTGTGTTTGCGGAAGGATGGATAAAGTATGCATCCTTGAGATCTATTGTGACAAACCAGTCCTCGGACTTGATCTGTGACATGATCTGCCTCCAGGTTAACATTTTGAATCTGAGCTTCATAACTGACTGGTTCAGAAGACGCAGATCCAAAATGGGACGCAACCACCCATCCTTCCCAGAAGACTATTGTACCCAAGAGTACCAGCCTCTCAAGACTGGTCTACGGCACAACTTGTGTAGCCAATACATGGAACCCTCATCAGAGGGGGCGAACATCCTAGTGCCGCTACATTTCTGGGCGGACACTGAGATATGGGCCCCCCGGAGACCACTGCGTCCCGACGCACACGAGGTGGCGGGGTTGGTAGCATGGCCCCTCGATGGTACGGAATGGAAACGGGCACCGTAATGTGAGGTGTTAACCACTTCCCCCCCGGAGGCCAAGAGAACCAGCCTCTCGAGACTGGTCTCTGGTAATGCTCAAGCAACCAATTTGGTGCCCTGAATCGGCGAACCGGCAGGAAACAGCCGAAATGATTGCTTTGAGACCCTCCTCAGAGGGGCGAGCATCCCAGTACCGCTATATTTCTGGGCAGACACTGATATATGAGCTCGTTGGAGACCACTGCGTCCCAACGCACACGAGGTGGCGGGGTTGGCAGAATGGCCCCCTGAGGGCACTGAAGGGAGATGGGCACCATAAATGAGATGTAATCCATTTCCCCCCAGAAAGGATGCCTTCAGAGGTCTGACACCAGTGATGTCAAAGCCTTTTCGCCAAAGCTGCCTTTGTAGTAACGACAGTCCTAGAACAGTCTTACACAAAAGAGACCTCAGCTAATAACGCCGAAGGAAAACAGGGCACTGTATGATGAGGTGTTATCCATTTCTCCCTGGGAATTCACCAATCAATTCCTCAGAATTGAATTCAGCCAAAATCAACCAGACAAGTAAAACGGTCTGAAAGAAAAGGCTGACTATAGTGAATAAAACAGGCATCCAAAAATCAGATGAGTTTAATTCTTCTGGGATATCCACATATTGCAGACAAGAAATCTACACGCTGTCTCAGCAAACGCGAGATCCGAGCCACATATTATTGCAGACAAGAAATCTATGCGCTGCCTCAGCAAACGCGAGATCGCTACTATTCTTTATTGATCTTTATAGCAAAACATAATCCACGTGCTGCCTCGGCAAACACGACATCAGAGCCTTGCGTTAGATTTATATTCCCTCGAGGAGCGGAGCCAAACACACCCGAAGATAGTAAACACTTCGGGACATTTTTATGAATGAACACGTCAGCCCATAGAGAGTCAATGTGCATGCTCCACTCCCAACAAACAATGCATAAATCACGTGTATCCCCACTCTTAGCAAGTGCAGGGAGAAACACGCGATTCAGTCGCGGTTTGCTCGCCATTAAACTCCTGTCTAGATACAGATATGCTTGTGGACAAACAACAATATATAGACAGAGACAATTCACACAGAGCGCTTGCTGAAGGCACAGAAGCTGACATTGTTTGGTCTGGGTGTGCTTTATAGCCTCCTGGTCATGACGTCACTCTCCTTCCGTCACGCCATTGGACTGATTTCACAAGTGCTTCATGACGCATTCACGCAGAGCGTTCCCATTGCGTCAAACTCTTGACGCAGCGTCTCGTTCCCTCTTCAGGGAACTAAGGTTACAGTCGTAACCGAGACGTTTTGGTGCACAAAAGCACCAGATGTCATGGCACTGACCACTAGACCATCAGCAAGTGGGAGTTGCAGCCTGCTTATTTATTAGAACCTCATTTTTCCCATTTTTCCCGTTCCTATTGCGTCAAACTCTCGTCGCAGCGCGAGTTCCCCTGAAAGGGAACACTTGAGTTTGAATCCTGCCTACCTGCTTTTTTCCATTTTGCTTCCTGTCAACATATTTCATGTGGTAATAAATGGCAAAAAGGCAAAATATGAAGATTTAAACGAATGCTGGTTAAATTCTATCCACAAAAGTTAGAATCAGTCTTGTTTAAATCCCTACATCAACAACTCTTATCATGTGCGGTGGGGAGGGGGAACGGATTTCGACAGCTGTATTTTTGCCGTCGGATTCTTTTCCCGCTCCATGTATTGTACAAAATGAGGTCCTAATATTTATCAAACTGGCTGCAATTTCCAATTGCAGATGGCCTTGTGGTCTGTCCGCTGAAGTCTGGTGCTGTTGTGCATCAAAAAACATTAGTTTCAATCCCACCTGCCTGCTCTTTTTCATTTTGATTCCTGTCAACATATTTCATACAGTAAAAATGGTAAAAAGGTAAAATATGAAGATTTAAACTATTGCTGATTAAATTATAATAATATAGACTTCTGAATGGGTGATGTAACAACAGAAGGAGTCAATGAGTAGGTATAGAAACTTCAAGATCAAGGACTGAAACATGATCACTAGGTCAAATATTGGCTACTGTATTCAGACACCGGTTCCCGCAGAGGCGGTTCCCCTAGCGTTACGATCCAACATCTTGTTTCCTGTTCTCAGGGAACTATGGTTACATACGTGACCTGAAACGATCAATGGGTAAAATATTTGCTCTTCTATAGCTAATGTATCACCAGAAGGAGTCAATTGGGTATCAATAGAAAGTTCAAAATCAACGACTCTTGGGCCCGATATGAGTCCATTTGGTCAAATATTGACTTTTGAATGTATGTAAAATCAGAAGGAGTTAAAGAGTATGTATAGAAAGTTCAAGATCAAGGACTGAAACATGTTCCCTTTCAAAAGGGAACTTCGAGTTGCTTCGCTAGGGGAACCGCCTCCGCGGGAACCGGTGTCTGAAATACATATCCAATCTTGGCAATATCATATTGACTGGCGACAGCCCATGACATTATAGCAATGCGACCCACGTCTAAATAAGGGGCGCCCAGATAACATGTCATCCATTTTTCGTCTTCAGGGACTCTATGTTTGAAGCATAGTGGCCAAAAAAAAAGGTTCTGGAGACTCAAATCATGGGGCTCTCAGATGGAACTCACCGAGCAGTTTGAGAGGGGCGAGGCAGGCAGAGCTGCTGGACGAGGATGCGAGTTCAGATGCATCCTCCGATCCAGCGGCCAGTGCTCTTCCAGTGGAGCAGGAGATGGCTGAAGATGGTGTAGGAAGTGAGTGTACTGAACCCTCTCAGCCGTCCTGCCCTGCATATACTGACCTCTTGGAGGTTTTGGAGTGCAAGGAGGTAGGAGAGAGCCCGAGCACGGTCACCTCGACAATGGGTTTCTCTCCGTCCATGACCCTCCAGCTCAAGTGAGCCTTCTATTCCTTCCCGACCTACACATTGATATGTATTCGGCGCGGATCCATCGAAATCAGCGAGCAAATTTCGCTGATGTCGAGGGATTGGCGAGATACGGATATGTGTTGATGCCACCGATTGATGAGACGTTCGCGAACTATCTTATGTCGGAGCGGACATCGACACTGAAGGCTCCAGCCATCCAGACCGCTTAAAGTGACATCGCGGCTGAATGACAGAGCATACGCAGCAGCGTGCCAGGCTGATGCTACACTGCACACGATGGCTGTGTTGCAGGCGTACCAGGCTGACCTGCTGAGGAACTTAGACCAGGGGGTGGGTCTTTCACCTGAGGAGGTCACTGAGCTGCGCCACACTACAGATTTGGACACCAAGCAAACTGCTGCCTCGATTGGCTGTTCGATGGTGGCGATGGTGGCCACGGAGCGCCATCTGTGGTTGAACCTGGCAGATATCGGGGAGAAAGAGAAAGCGAAAGCTTTTCTCCTTGATGCCCCGGTTTCGCCCGCTGAACTTTTCAATACCTCCGTTGAGGCGGTGGTGGGAAAGTTTAGGGAGTTGAGGGCGCGCTTGGCGGCTTATAAAACCTGTATACCACTGCGGTCTCAGTCCCTACCCAGACAGGCAGCTGGCCCGTCCCGACCTGAGGGTCGCAGACAGGGCCAGAAGATGAGTGTCGCCTCCCCATGCGCTCCCTCCCAGCAGGAGCAGGTCGCAGAGGAGGCGAGACTCGTGGAGAAAGGATTTGAGGGAGGTGATCAAGCAGAGACACGATGGAGAACAGTGTTGCTGATGGATCCCCTCTCTCTTTCAGAGGGTTAAAGGGATTTAACTCTCTCTGTTCCTCTTACATCAGGCCAGTGCTGGGGTTATGATGACATTAATACTGATGGCCTGCCATTGGCGTGATAGTGAGACCCCTTTCAGGCTGTAGGGGTGGCAGGATCCACGATTCCATGGTGGTAGGCTGCCACCCCGTGGCCGCGGGTGAAACTGTTCCTTTCTTTTTGATTAAAAGGGAAAGAGGAAATGACTATGTATTTCTGTATAGTGTGCTGTTCCCTGTTTAGGAGGCTGAGCGGAGGTTTAAAAAAAAAGGGAGGAATTTAAGTAATGTGATGTATGTGTATATATGAATATACAGATGTACGCATGGGAAGTGTGTGTATATGTATGTGTGGATATATATGCTGGTACATTAAAAAAATAGTAGGGCTATATGTATATGTAGGTCCCCTTTTTAGTAAAGGAGTGGAGTTATATACTTACTGGATACTATACTTAATATGGCACATAGTCTTAGAGCTCAACCTTGACTAACTGGGGCCCAGGTCAGGAAGCAGACAGACTGGCTAAACCGACCGTCTGCTAGCTGCCTCACGTCACAGAATTCAGATAAATCCCAACACATAGAGACTCTTTCACCTAGATATCATCAGATAGAGACTGTGTCTGTACCCCGAACTAATAAATACAGAAAACTTCCAAACCCATTTACGGGTGATAATTTAATTGATGTTCAACAAGTAGTAAACAGAGATTATAAAAATAAACAAATGATAAAGCTTGGGTTGCTGAATATTCGATCACTTTCTTCAAAAGCACTTATTGTAAATGATATTATCACAGAAAATAACCTAGATGTGCTGTGTTTGACAGAAACCTGGCTAAAACCAGACGATTACATTACTTTAAATGAGTCTAGCCCTCAAGGTTACTATTATCGACACGAACCTCGTCAGAAAGGTAAAGGGGGAGGTGTTGCTGTAATCTATAGTAATATCTTCAGTATTAATCAAAAGTCTTTCAAATACATCTCTTTTGAAGTGATGGTGCTCTATGTAAGTTTATATAATGTTAGTGACAACTCTCATTTGAAATTTGTGTTGGCTACTGTATACAGGCCACCAGGGCACCATACAGATTTTATCAAAGAATTTGCTGATTTTCTATCGGAGTTAGTACTGGCTGTGGATAAAGTCCTTATTGTTGGTGATTTTAATATACATGTAGATAATGAAAAAGACGCATTGGGATTGGCACTAACAGATATTCTAAGCTCTATTGGAGTTAGACAACACGTGTCAGGACCAACTCATTGTCGTAATCATACTTTAGATCTAATATTGTCACATGGAATCGATATTGATGCCGTTGAAATTCTGCAGCAGAGCGATGACATCTCAGATCATTATCTAGTCTCATGCGTGCTACATTTATCCAAGGCTGGAAAACCGCCTTTCTGCCATAAATATGTTAGAACCATCACTTCTACCACTAAAAATTGCTTTATAAATAATCTTCCTGATCAGTTTCATCAACTTAGCAAACCAGACAGCTTAGAAGAACTCGATGTTGCAACAGAAACTATTGACGCTCTCTTTTCGAACACTCTAGACTCTGTCGCTCCTTTGCGCTTAAAAAAGATTAAGGATATTAGTCCAACGCCATGGTATAACGAGCACACTCGGGCCCTTAAGAGAGCAGCCAGAAAACTGGAGCGCAGCTGGAAGAATTCAAAACTAGAAGTTTTTCGGATTTCATGGAGAGAGAAAATGATGGAGTACAGAAAGGCTGTAAAAACCGCTAGATCTGCTTATTTTTCAAATCTTTTAGAAGAAAATAAACACAACCCTAAGTATTTATTTAATACAGTGGCTAAATTAACAAGAAATACAGCCTCAACTTCTGATGTTTCCAAACAGCACAGCAGTAATGACTTTATGAACTTCTTTACTTGCAAGATTGACAACATTAGAGAGAAAATTATAGCCATGCAACTGTCTACTACAGTATCACATCAGACAGTGGGTTGTTGTATCCCTGAGGAAAAATTCCATTCATTCGCTGCTATAGGAAAGGAAGAATTGTCTAAACTTGTTAAATCATCAAAATCTACAACATGTATGTTAGACCCTATACCGACTAAGCTATTGAAAGAGATGCTTCCAGAGGTCATAGATCCTCTTCTTAAGATCATTAATTCATCTTTATCACTAGGTTACGTACCAAAAAATTTTAAGCAGGCTATTATCAAACCTCTTATTAAAAAACCACAACTTGATCCTGGTGAATTAGTCAATTACAGACCGATTTCCAATCTACCTTTTTTCTGTCAAAAATACTCGAAAAGGCAGTATCATCTCAGCTTAGTTCCTACTTGGAAAGAAATGGTATCTGTGAGGATTTCCAGTCAGGATTTAGACCGTACCATAGTACTGAGACTGCTCTCATTAGAGTTACAAATGATTTGCTCTTAACATTAGATCATGGTTGTATCTCTCTATTAGTGTTACTAGACCTCAGTGCTGCTTTTGACACAATCGACCACAATATTCTTTTGAATAGACTAGAAAATTATGCTGGAATTAGTGGAATTGCATTGGCATGGTTCAAATCATACTTATCTGACCGTTATCAGTTTGTAGTAGTAAACGAAGAGATGTCATTTCGATCACAAGTTAAATATGGAGTACCACAAGGCTCAGTTCTAGGACCGTTGCTTTTCACTCTGTACATGCTACCCTTGGGAGATGTCATTAGGAAGCATGGCATTAGCTTTCACTGTTACGCTGATGATACTCAGCTCTATATTTCCTCGCGCCCTGACGAAACCTACCAATTCTCAAAATTAACAGAATGCGTAGCTGATATAAAAAATTGGATGACTAGTAATTTCCTACTACTAAATTCAGAAAAAACAGAGATTCTAATTATTGGACCAAAAACTTCAGCACATAAAAACCTAGAATACTGTCTAACACTTGATGGCTGCTCTGTTAAGTCGTCTTCGTCAGTTAGGAACCTGGGTGTGCTCTTTGACACCAATCTTTCATTTGAAAGCCACATTTCTAGCATATGTAAAACCGCATTCTTCCATCTTAAAAATATATCTAAATTGCGACATATGCTCTCAATGACAAATGCGGAACAGCTAGTTCATGCGTTTATGACCTCGAGACTAGATTACTGTAACGCTCTATTGGGTGGTTGCCCTGCTCGCGTGATAAACAAATTACAGCTGGTCCAAAACGCAGCTGCTAGAGTCCTTACTAGAACCAGGAAATATGAACATATTAGCCCGGTTCTGTCAAAACTGCACTGGCTCCCTATTAAACATCATATAGATTTTAAAATCTTGCTAATTACTTACAAAGCACTAAATGGCTTAGCTCCCCAGTACCTGAGTGAGCTCTTAATGCATTATAGTCCTTCGCGTCTATTACGATCTCAGAATTCTGGCCAGTTGTTAATACCTAGAATATCAAAATCAACCGCAGGCGGTAGATCCTTTTCCTATTTGGCACCTAAACTCTGAAACGATCTTCCTAGCATTGTTCGGGAAGCAGACACACTCTGTCAGTTTAAATCTAAACTAAAAACGCATCTATTTAACCTGGCATACACATGACGCACTATAAACTTTTGTCTTCATATCCGTTAAAGGATTGTTAGGCTGCATAGATCAGGTCAGCCGGAACCGGGAACACTTCCTATAACACCAGATGTACTCGGTACATCAGAAGAAGAATGGCGTCTACGCTAATTTTTTGTCTCTCTGCTTATCCCGAGGTTTACCAATTAACGTGATTGGCTGGATCTGGGCCGTGTCCGGGTCGGACGGGGAACCTGTGCCTGTGTGCGGCAGCAATGTGGCCCTGTGGTGTCGGCGGAGACTGTGTTAACTAGCTCATCCTTTGTTAAGACCTTACCGACTCATCAGCCAGTGGCACATATCCCAACAAACCGTCCCATACCGGCGTGATCAAAAAGAACTTAAACTAGATGGAACTAGATTAAATATTTTGACTGTTGCGATTCCAAATCGGTTTAATGACCCGTAACTCTGCCTGAGTATCGGACAAGTGTTCACTGTTGGCCAGAGGAGAACTGGCCCCCCGACTAAGCCTGGTTTCTCCCGAGGTTTTTTTCTCCATTTGTTGGAGTTTTGGTTCCTTGCCGCTGTTGCCTTTGGCTTGCTTACATTGGGGACACTTGCTTGATATTCAGCAGTGTTTTTGATATGCCTGCATTGGCGCCGTTGTATACAAACTGAGCTGAGCCGGACGATTACGTCACTGTTTTCTGCAGTGCTGATATACCTAAATTAACTAGACTAATAACTATTGATATTTGCAACGGAATGAATCAATAATACATAGAATAAGCTGCACAATGACACCATTTTCTTATTAATGTAAAGCTGCTTTGCCACAATTTGCATTGTAAAAAGTGCTATATAAATAAAGATGACTTGACTTGACTTGACTTATTAGGCCCCTGAGGTCCCCTGAGTATTGGCATAGTTATTCCAGTAGAAGGAATACCATTTAAGGGCTTTCTGCGGAAAGGAGGAAAGGAAAAACCGTTAGGTCCCTTGGTAAACCGCTGCTCTAATATTCATCAGTGAGTTGGCCTTTTCCCACTTGAGAGTGAGGTTGGCGTTGCCGCTGTATGTGGCGGGCCCTCTAAAATGATTAAGACAGGCTGCCTTGACAGCCACCTCAGGGTAGGGTAGTCTTGTGCAGTTAGGCAGGCTGAGACAACACGTTGACCTTAGAAATATTAAGTCCAGCGTCGGCCCGCAGGGCCGCCTGACGTGTCCTACCAAGGTAACTCCTCCCTTTCTGAGGATAGAAAGAGGTTCTAAATGCCAAATAAATAAAGATAATAAAAAATACAGTGTGAGTCTCCACCACTTTTGGGCCCCTAGCAGCCAGCACATGCACGGTCAGGTAGCCGTATTGTGAACACTTCCTGTGTTGTATTGTGAGCACTTCCTGTGTTATTTGCCAATTCATGAAGAATCGCTTGTTTGTTTTCCTCACTTGTAAGTCGCTTTGGATAAAAGCGTCTGCTAAATGACTAAATGTAAATGTAAAATGTAGCCGGCCTTAGCAGGCCGCCTAGTAAAACAGTCCCCAATAAATGGTTTTTTGATGGTTAATTGACTTGCCTTCAGATAGTAGGCCTTAGCAGGCCTCTCTGTGGTGAGCCCCATCAGGGTGGATGCTGTAGCAACGGGACACGCTTCGGGTAGTTGGCCTTAGCAGGCCGTCCTGGGTATCGGCAGGTCTGCCTGTGGGCGAGCCCCAGTGTTGTAGGCCCTGGAAAGTCTTTAGTTAGTTAGTCTTGCTATCAGGTAGCTGGCCTTAGCAGGCCGCCCGGTGAGCGAGTCCCCAGCACTTTGGGTCTTAGCAGCTGGCATTGACTACATTTAGCCAGTAAACATTTGCCACTGAGATGTTTGGCCTTCGTAGGGCCCTCTGGAGGCAGACTCCCCACAGTAGAGTTACTTCTCTGACAGTGAAGACTCAATACCAGGTAGTTGGCCTCTGTAGGCCTCCCTGATGTGAGTCCCCAGCAGTTGGGTATTGGTAAGAGGTCAAGCATGTACTCTACTCTCTTTCATGACAGTACTGAGCTCCCTAAGCCTGGTCAGAGGTTATTATTTATAGATCAGCCCTTAGGCTGTGAGCACACTTGTGCACGGCCTCCATGGCACCTTGAAATATAGGTGCTGTGTAGATCCTAGGATCAGGCAGAGTAACTCCCCTCACTTGCTAGGGTGGATAGCACTTCGCTGAGTTCTGTTCTTCAGGATGCCCATCTCTAAGATCCGGTCTGAGCTGGTCTACTGCCCTTTCTGCAGTTCCTCTTTCTGGATGTCTCTTTGTGAGACTTCTGTGTCCACAATTCTGTTTCTGAGGAAACAGACACGTCAATTGACTGCTGTATGGCTGATATAACATCACATTAAGTCAATGAGGAAAGTTATTGAAAAAGAATGAAAAGTAACAGAAAGTTCATGTTTGAGCAGTAATTTATCATAAATATGGCCTTAAATAGCCTTAAACATAAATATATGCACTGGGTCAAACATGCACTTCTGAATGGCTGACGAAGTAGTCAAACAGTTTGACAAATCAGACTTTATAGAAAAGGCTAAAATGTAGTACACTTTGACTAGAAATATGTTCAGTTCGTCACAAATGGAGTTTTGTATGTCTGATATAACATCAGAAAATGCAATGAGTACGAAAGTATAGAAAGTTCATGATCTAGGAAACTAAAAACAGAAATATGTACAGCAGGTTCCGGTACACAATGCCGTGCATTTCAATGTACACTTAAGTTTTCTTAATGGAATGAGTTAGCTCTTATATGCACTGCAACGCAACAGGTGCATATCTTATATTGTGCTCTGTGCTCATTACACAACCAAATGAGGTACATCTGTGCATTTCTGCACTATCTCTTCAACAGCACATATGTTAACCATGCACAACAGAATGAGTTAATGCTGGTACACTTAGTCGTTTTTCTAAGAAATGGTGCTCGCTCAGAAAAACAACTAAGTGTCAAAATTCCTCGGTGTGAACCATACAGTGTAGGTCTCTGCTCAAGCTGGAGAGAGTGTGAGGTAGGCGGCTTGAAGGTGTAAGGAAGGGCCCCTCTGTGAATGCGCTCCATATGAACCAAGAAACTAAAAAGTAACAGAAAGTTCATGTTTGAGCAGTAATTTATTAAAAATACATTTTTTAAATTTTAATTTTTTCTGAGAAACTGTACATGGAGGAATTTTGACAATTAGTCTTTTTGCTGTGAAATGATGCACGTGCAGAAAAACGACAAAGTGTCAGTATTCCTCCGTGTGAACCGTGCGGTGTGTGTCTCATGCTCAAGGAAGGGCTTCGCTGTGAATCCGCTCAACTCAAACTCTCTCCGGCTTGAGGAAAAACACACACACACAGCCTGGAGGAATCTTGACACTTTTAGTGATTTTTCTGATACAGGGAGGAATTTTGACATTTAGACGTTTTTTGAGAAATGATGCACGCTCAGAAAAATGACTTATTATCCAAATTCCTCCGTGTGATACAGGCAGTGTGTGTCGCTCTTCAAGCCGGAGAGAGTGTTAGGTAGGCGGCTTGAAGGTGTAAGGAAGGGCTGCAAGGGAAATATTCATTTTTCTTGTGTATTTAATCAATGTTGTAGTTTATACATGATTAATTTAGTTAATCTTACATGAGTTACATGGATTTTCTTATATAATCTTTTCGTAATCCTTTAAGCATGAGAAATCATTATATTTGATTGTTAACATATAGATATGTATGTAACCATTTATATGTATTCGACTTTTTGTCTTTTGTTGTTCATGAAGTTTTCAAAAGGGTGTTAACGTCAAAGAATGTGAGGCGATGAACTGAAGATAGAAAACAGACTGACACCCAATGTAGGTTAAGCCACATAGGCAGGGGTCAGATCTTGATGAATGAGCTTGAAGAGTACATGTGTTATCTTTCTATTTTATGGGTTAGGTTTGTATGTTTTACCATATATCCTTCATGGTATAGTTTCTCTGGTCAGCGACTCAAAAAATTGATGACTCTTTCCTGACCTTTAGGTCAGTTAGCTAGGAAGTTAAGATGTTGATGATGTCTGCAACTATTTTACCATGTTGAGGGGATAACTATTATGGGATGGCGATAAACCGGAATTTGTACCTATATGGAAAAAGGAAGTAGGATGGCTTTATGATAATTGACTTATTTGCATACCCAATCAATTTTGATTTTCTTTGTTTACTAAAAATTAATATGTATGATTTGATTGAATAAATACTCTGTTTTGTGTGAAGTACATTTTGTAGCTCTCTGAGGTATGCTTTGGTTGTAAGAGAGACTACCCTGAAATTTTCAGTAAAATTGGTTTGATAATTTTACTATTGAGTGGCCTGATTTAATTTCATAGGTGAATTTCCACTACAGGGCCCCTCTGTGAATGCGCTCCATGTGAACCAAGAAACTAAAAAGTAACAGAAAGTTCATGTTTGAGCAGTAATTTATTAAAAATACAATTTTTAAATTTTAATTTTTTCTGAGAAACTGTACACGGAGGAATTTTGACACTTAGTCTTTTTGCTGTGAAATGATGCACGTGCAGAAAAACGACAAAGTGTCAGTATTCCTCCGTGTGAACCGTGCGGTGTGTGTCTCTGCTCAAGCCGGAGAGAGCGTGAGGTTGGCGGCTTGAAATTGTAAGGAAGGGCTTCGCTGTGAATCCGCTCAACTCAAACTCTCTCCGGCTTGAGGAGAAACACACAAACACAGCCTGGAGGAATCTTGACACTTTTAGTGATTTTTCTGATAAAGGGAGGAATTTTGACATTTAGACATTTTTTGAGAAATGATGCACGCTCAGAAAAACGACTTAGTGTCAAAATTCCTCCGTGTGATACAGGCAGTGTGTGTCGCTCTTCAAGCCGGAGAGAGTGTTAGGTAGGCGGCTTGAAGGTGTAAGGAAGGGCCCCTCTGTGAATGCGCTCCATATGAACCAAGAAACTAAAAAGTAACAGAAAGTTCATGTTTGAGCAGTAATTTATTAAAAATACATTTTTTAAATTTTAATTTTTTCTGAGAAACTGTACACGGAGGAATTTTGACACTTAGTCTTTTTGCTGTGAAATGATGCACGTGCAGAAAAACGACAAAGTGTCAGTATTCCTCCGTGTGAACCGTGCGGTGTGTGTCTCTGCTCAAGCCGGAGAGAGCGTGAGGTTGGCGGCTTGAAATTGTAAGGAAGGGCTTCGCTGTGAATCCGCTCAACTCAAACTCTCTCCGGCTTGAGGAGAAACACACAAACACAGCCTGGAGGAATCTTGACACTTTTAGTGATTTTTCTGATAAAGGGAGGAATTTTGACATTTAGACATTTTTTGAGAAATGATGCACGCTCAGAAAAACGACTTAGTGTCAAAATTCCTCCGTGTGATACAGGCAGTGTGTGTCGCTCTTCAAGCCGGAGAGAGTGTTAGGTAGGCGGCTTGAAGGTGTAAGGAAGGGCCCCTCTGTGAATGCGCTCCATATGAACCAAGAAACTAAAAAGTAACAGAAAGTTCATGTTTGAGCAGTAATTTATTAAAAATACATTTTTTAAATTTTAATTTTTTCTGAGAAACTGTACACGGAGGAATTTTGACACTAAGTCTTTTTGCTGTGAAATGATGCACGTGCAGAAAAACGACAAAGTGTCAGTATTCCTCCGTGTGAACCGTGCGGTGTCTGTCTCTGCTCAAGCCGGAGAGAGCGTGAGGTTGGCGGCTTGAAAGTGTAAGGAAGGGCTTCGCTGTGAATCCGCTCAACTCAAACTCTCTCCGGCTTGAGGAAAAACACACACACACTGCCTGGAGGAATCTTGACACTTTTAGTGATTTTTCTGATAAAGGGAGGAATTTTGACATTTAGACGTTTTTTGAAAAATGATGCACGCTCAGAAAAACGACTTAGTGTCAAAATTCCTCCCTTTGATACAGGCAGTGTGTGTCGCTCTTCAAGCCGGAGAGAGTGTTAGGTAGGCGGCTTGAAGGTGTATAGGAAGGGCCCCTCTGTGAATGCACTCCATATGAACCAAGAAACTAAAAAGTAACAGAAAGTTCATGTTTGAGCAGTAATTTATTAAAAATACATTTTTTAAATTTAAATTTTTTCTGAGAAACTGTACACGGAGGAATTTTGACACTTAGTGAAATGATGCACGTGCAGAAAAACAACAAAGTGTCAGTATTCCACCGTGTGGACCGTGCGGTGTGTGTCTCTGCTCAAGCCGGAGAGAGCGTGAGGTTGGCGGCTTGAAATTGTAAGGAAGGGCTTCGCTGTGAATCCGCTCAACTCAAACTCTCTCCGGCTTGAGGAGAAACACACAAACACAGCCTGGAGCAATCTTGACACTTTTAGTGATTTTTCTGATACAGGGAGGAATTTTGACATTTAGACGTTTTTTGAGAAATGATGCACGTACAGAAAAACGACAAAGTGTCAGTATTCCTGCGTGTGAACCGTGCGGTGTGTGTCTCTGCTCAAGCCGGAGAGAGCGTGAGGTTGGCGGCTTGAAAGTGTGAGGAAGGGCTTCGCTATGAATCCGCTCAACTCAAACTCTCTCCGGCTTGAGGAGAAACACACAAACACAGCCTGGAGGAATCTTGACACTTTTAGTGATTTTTCTGATAAAGGGAGGAATTTTGACATTTAGACGTTTTTTGAGAAATGATGCACGCTCAGAAAAACGACTTAGTGTCAAAATTCCTCCGTGTGATACAGGCAGTGTGTGTCGCTCTTCAAGCCGGAGAGAGTGTTAGGTACTCGGCTTGAAGGTGTAAGGAAGGGCCCCTCTGTGAATGCGCTCCATATGAACCAAGAAACTAAAAAGTAACAGAAAGTTCATGTTTGAGCAGTAATTTATTAAAAATAAATTTTTTAAATTTAAATTTTTTCTGAGAAACTGTACACGGAGGAATTTTGACACTTAGTCTTTTTGCTGTGAAATGATTCACGTGCAGAAAAACGACAAAGTGTCAGTATTCCTCCATGTGAACCATGCGGTGTGTGTCTCTGCTCAAGCCAGAGAGAGCGTGAGGTTGGCGGCTTGAAAGTGTAAGGAAGGGCTTCGCTGTGAATCCGCTCAACTCAAATTCTCTCCGGCTTGAGGAGAACCACACAAACACAGCCTGGAGGAATCTTGACACTTCTAGTGATTTTTCTGATAAAGGGAGGAATTTTGACATTTAGACGTTTTTTGAGAAATGATGCACGCTCAAAAAAACGACTTAGTGTCAAAATTCCTCCGCGTGATACAGGCAGTGTGTGTCGCTCTTCAAGCCGGAGAGAGTGTTAGGTACTCGGCTTGAAGGTGTAAGGAAGGGCCCCTCTGTGAATGCGCTCCATATGAACCAGTAAACTAAAAAGTAACAGAAAGTTCATGTTTGAGCAGTAATTTATTAAAAATAATTTTTTTAAATTTTTCTGAGAAACTGTACACGGAGGAATTTTGACACTTAGTCTTTTTGCTGTGAAATGATGCACGTGCAGAAAAACGACAAAGTGTCAATATTCCTCCGTGTGAACCGTGCGGTGTGTGTCTCTGCTCAAGCCGGAGAGAGCATGAGGAAGGCGGCATGAAAGTGTAAGGAAGGGCTTCGCTGTGAATCCGCTCAACTCAAACTCTCTCCGGCTTGAGGAGAAACACATAAACACAGCCTGGAGGAATCTTGACACTTTTAGTGATTTTTCTGATAAAGGGAGGAATTTTGACATTTAGACGTTTTTTGAGAAATGATGCACGCTCAAAAAAACGACTTAGTGTCAAAATTCCTCTGCGTGATACAGGCAGTGTGTGTTGCTCTTCAAGCCGGAGAGAGTGTTAGGTACGCGGCTTGAAGGTGTAAGGAAGGGCCCCTCTGTGAATGCGCTCCATATGAACCAGTAAACTAAAAAGTAACAGAAAGTTCTTGTTTGAGTAGTAATTTATTAAAAATAAATTTTTTAAATTTTAAATTTTTCTGAGAAACTGTACACGGAGGAATTTTGACACTTAGTCTTTTTGCTGTGAAATGATGCACGTGCAGAAAAACGACAAAGTGTCAGTTCCTCCGTGTGAACCGTGCGGTGTGTGTCTCTGCTCAAGCCGGAGAGAACGTGAGGTTGGCGGCTTGAAAGTGTAAGGAAGGTGTAAGACCCAGACACAACGTGGATGGTTTAAACAAGGTATTTATTTTTGACACGGATTCAATATAGCAGGTAACAGGTTGGGTATGGTAAGACAACAAGGTTTGTATCGTGACAGGTAACTTAACTTGCTGACTGAAATGTCTCTCTTTCCTTTGCAGGAAGATCGTTAGTTGACCAGCGGTCCGCGGGCACCCCGATGAACAGAATGAGCGAGTTCCAGAGATGACGACGAGGAAGAGCATCCGAAGATCAGGTAAGTAAGCAGGTGAGTCTGTAGTCCTAGATAGGCGAGATCAGACAACTGGCGGTGTGTGAATGTTTGTTATATAGGGTGCGCGGTGATTACGGGCAGGTGCGGATGATTAGAATTCTGGTGAGAGTGAACGAGTAGACGGAGTCGTGCGTGTCGGTGAAGTGGACGACGTGACAGTACCCCCCCCTCCACGGGCGGCTCCTGACGCCCAAGAATGTCGACGACGGGGCCGACCCCGTCCACGGGGTCCTGGCCGACCGGGATGGTCCCGGTGGTATTGTGTGAGGAGGGCCGGATCCAGAATGTCGTCACGTGCCACCCATGACCTCTCCTCAGGACCATAGCCCTCCCAGTCAACCAGATATTCCAGACGGCCACCTCGTCGTCGGGAGTCCAGGATGTCGTGGACCTGGTAGATAGTCTCAGCGTCCTGGAGATCGGGAGGAGGAGGTACATCGGCGGCTTCAGGGTCTGTGGGCGGAAACATAGGGTTAGTGACTGGCTTGAGGAGTGAAACGTGGAAGGATGGTGCTATACGATACTTGTCTGGAAGATTGAGACGGTAGGTCACTTCGTTGAGCTGCCTCTGCACAGTGAAGGGACCTATATAGCGGGGACTCAGCTTACGACAGGGCAGTTGTCCGGGGAAGGGCCTCGGGGGAGCTTTAAAGACTACGTCGAGTGGGTGCTGGTGTCATGTGATTCGCCGCTCACAGTGGATGACACCAGCCCCACAATCTACCCAGTGCCCAGCCAACAACATCCTGACGGCAAGGACCGGAAGCACGAGCCCACCGCGGACCGTGAGAAGGACGTGAGAGTGATGGACGAGCCAGCGCAAGCAAGAGCGACCGAGCCGCACATCACCACGGAGCCTGAGCAACACGGGACGGATCAGGTGTGTGAGCCGACGGAACCGGCCTTCGCCGAGGGAAACCTTGTGGCAGATGAGGGAATGGAAGGGAGCCATACCAACCCGTCCGCCACTGAGAGTGAGTGTGGGGCTAGCACTGGGGAAAATTTTCTCGAAGAGGAGAAACTGCTTCTAGCTATATCATCATCTGAACCTGTCCCTAAATCTTCGGCCCCGCCCAACCTCCCTCTCCCACCTCCTCCTCGGAATTATAGTGTTGAGACTGTTTATTTGGTTTTGGAGCCTAGCAGTGCTTTCCTGTCCCCAGCCACGCCTGTCACCCAGTCATCGCCGCCTCCCATCTGCCCCGCTACTTCCATTCTGCCTCCTCTCAGTGGCGTGCGTCCATCTCGGGACTTCTGGGAGCCATCTCTTCCTGGGTTCGAGGAACCTGTGGCTACGCCTCCGGCCTCGGTGAACTCCAGTCCCCCTCGACCCGTCGATCTGGCTCCCTCGCCTATGCTCCTCCCTCCCTCGTCGGCGACAGGTACCATCGGGCATTCGGTTTCGCCGGCCTCCCTCGGAACGTCGGTTACGCCTGGGTCGGACATCGCCACACCTCCGCTGCGGACCTGCGGGCCATTCGCTGCTCTCTGGCCCTCCACCCCTTCCGCTACAGCTGGCTCCGCCCTCCCTCAGGCTCCTCCTCCGCCCTCGGTCGCTCCAGCTCCACCTCTGCCCTCTGGATCCCTGCCTCCTCCTCGGTGGGTCGTCGCGGCGGCTCAGTCGCGATCGCCCAGGTCATCGGGGTCCCGTCGCTACCTCGGCACTCCGGCTACGCGGTGGGCTCCTTACTCCATGGCATCGTCGCTTCTGGTCATCCCCATGGTGGCGTCACCAAGAACATCACCATGGATCCTCCCTCCTGCGACGCCTCCATGGGGCGCAGCCTTGGCTGTGGCCTGGGTATGTCACCATCTGCCTCTGCTCAAGGCACCTGACTGGCTTTCACCACCATCCACGCCACCTTGGACTCCTGTTTCCTGCCTCCTCCTGGTCGGCCGTCCACCTCCTAAACCACCGCCCACATCTTCTGCCCATCTCTTCATCCCTTCGTCCTCTTTACGGCGCGAGGACGCGCCTTCCGGGAGGGGGCGTTATGTCACACCTCGTCTCACCTGATCACCACATGGACTTTCAGTTTGTTTTCACAGTCACATGTTCCTTTGTTTGTAGTTCCCACCACAATCTGTTGCCATGGACACTCACCTAATCACCACAGCTGTTCACAATCACTCATCTCGTTATCCCCTGTGCTCTGTGTATTTAAGTTCAGTCCAGTTCATTGTTCCTTGTCTGGTATTGTATGTGTGTGCGTTGGATGTGTCCTTGTGTTACCTGCCTGGATTACATGAAGTTTACCTGTTTCTCACTTTATCTTCGTCTTCGTGTTTATCTGCACACCCTACGTTACAGAAGGGCTTCGCTGTGAATCCGCTCAACTCAAACTCTCTCCGGCTTGAGGAGAAACACACAAACACAGCCTGGAGGAATCTTGACACTTTTAGTGATTTTTCTGATAAAGGGAGGAATTTTGACTGTGACGAGCACGGCGGGCGAGAGCCGTGGGGGAACGGCGCGAGGCCGGTGACGCGAGAGTTAACGAGCTTCAGGTGCTCTGCGCACCGGTCTCGTATCTCCCACGGAGGAGCTCCGGAAGCATAAAGGAGGAGCGACGACAGTGGAGGACGAGAGAGGACCAGGCCTGGGATTTTATGTTGAGTGTTATTTGGTTTGTGTGGGCGGCAGTTGCCGTGAGGAACTGCCGCCCTTATACTTTTCGTTTGATTGTGAGTTTATTTGATTATTAAATATGTTGATTGTTCGCCGGTTCCCGCCTCCTTCTTCCCATATTTACGAACTTTGTTACACTGGTGCCGAAACCCGGGAGGAAGGAGGGACATGCTGTCGAAGAGCCCTCGCTGCTGAGGGGGATCGCGGTGCTGCGGAGATCGGGCAGCGCGGGAGAGAAGACCGCGAGTGGCTGCCCGAAGCGGTGGTGCTGGAGCGTCTGAGCAACGGGTGGGACGGAGAGCTCGCTGCCGCGCCCCTGGGATGAGGTGGGGTGGCGGCCGTCCAAGAGGGAGTGGAGGAGCCGCCGTTCGCCGGGGGCCGAAGCCTGCTGCCTGCCGCCGTAACGGGGAGGAGCCGCCGTCCGCCGTGGGCCGAGGCCTGCTGCCTGGCGCCGGAGCGGGGAGGAGCAGGAAACGGTGGGCTCGCTGCCGGCTGCCCTTATGAGGAGGAGTCATCGCCGGCCGCCAGGGGGCGGAGGAGGATCGGGCCGTCCACCGAGCGTCCAGTGCCATCGCATGGCACCGCGAGGAAGAGCCTCTCGGCGGGCTGAGGACCGAGCGGCAGTGTGTCTGGGAGCCGGACCAAGAATTTTTTTTTTTTTTGTTTTGTTTTCCTCTCTCCACTCTCTCGTCCTTGTTGCTCCTTGTGCTTCCGTCTCCTTTTCTCTCGTCTCGTCTGTCCTTACCCCCATGCGCTGCGGCCGCCGAGACTGGCCCCCGGGGGGGAGTAAGCGCAGTGTCGCGGGTAAACCCCGGCCTGCGAGGGGCGATAGGGGTATGTGACGAGCACGGCGGGCGAGAGCCGTGGGGGAACGGCGCGAGGCCGGTGACGCGAGAGTTAACGAGCTTCAGGTGCTCGGCGCACCGGTCTCGTATCTCCCACGGAGGAGCTCCGGAAGCAAAAAGGAGGAGCGACGACAGTGGAGGACGAGAGAGGACCAGGCCTGGGATTTTATGTTGAGTGTTATTTGGTTTGTGTGGGCGGCAGTCGCCGTGAGGAACTGCCGCCCTTATACTTTTCGTTTGATTGTGAGTTTATTTGATTATTAAATATGTTGATTGTTCGCCGGTTCCCGCCTCCTTCTTCCCATATTTACGAACTTTGTTACACTGGTGCCGAAACCCGGGAGGAAGGAGGGACATGCTGTCGAAGAGCCCTCGCTGCTGAGGGGGATCGCGGTGCTGCGGAGATCGGGCAGCGCGGGAGAGAAGACCGCGAGTGGCTGCCCGAAGCGGTGGTGCTGGAGCGTCTGAGCAACGGGTGGGACGGAGAGCTCGCTGCCGCGCCCCTGGGATGAGGTGGGGTGGCGGCCGTCCAAGAGGGAGTGGAGGAGCCGCCGTTCGCCGGGGGCCGAAGCCTGCTGCCTGCCGCCGTAACGGGGAGGAGCCGCCGTCCGCCGTGGGCCGAGGCCTGCTGCCTGGCGCCGGAGCGGGGAGGAGCAGGAAACGGTGGGCTCGCTGCCGGCTGCCCTTATGAGGAGGAGTCATCGCCGGCCGCCAGGGGGCGGAGGAGGATCGGGCCGTCCACCGAGCGTCCAGTGCCATCGCATGGCACCGCGAGGAAGAGCCTCTCGGCGGGCTGAGGACCGAGCGGCAGTGTGTCTGGGAGCCGGACCAAGAATTTTTTTTTTTTTGTTTTGTTTTCCTCTCTCCACTCTCTCGTCCTTGTTGCTCCTTGTGCTTCCGTCTCCTTTTCTCTCGTCTCGTCTGTCCTTACCCCCATGCGCTGCGGCCGCCGAGACTGGCCCCCGGGGGGGGAGTAAGCGCAGTGTCGCGGGTACCCCCCGGCCTGCGAGGGGCGATAGGGGTATGTGACGAGCACGGCGGGCGAGAGCCGTGGGGGAACGGCGCGAGGCCGGTGACGCGAGAGTTAACGAGCTTCAGGTGCTCGGCGCACCGGTCTCGTATCTCCCACGGAGGAGCTCCGGAAGCAAAAAGGAGGAGCGACGACAGTGGAGGACGAGAGAGGACCAGGCCTGGGATTTTATGTTGAGTGTTATTTGGTTTGTGTGGGCGGCAGTCGCCGTGAGGAACTGCCGCCCTTATACTTTTCGTTTGATTGTGAGTTTATTTGATTATTAAATATGTTGATTGTTCGCCGGTTCCCGCCTCCTTCTTCCCATATTTACGAACTTTGTTACATTGACATTTAGACGTTTTTTGAGAAATAATGCACGCTGAAAAAAAAAGACTTAGTGTCAAAATTCCTCCGCGTGATACAGGCAGTGTGTGTCGCTCTTCAAGCCGGAGAGAGTGTCAGGTACTCGGCTTGAAGGTGTAAGGAAGGGCCCCTCTGTGAATGCGCTCCATATGAACCAGTAAACTAAAAAGTAACAGAAAGTTCATGTTTGAGCAGTAATTTATTAAAAATATATTTTTTAAATTTTAAATTTTTCTGAGAAACTGTACACGGAGGAATTTTGACACTTAGTCTTTTTGCTGTGAAATGATGCACGTGCAGAAAAACGACAAAGTGTCAATATTCCTCCGTGTGAACCGTGCGGTGTGTGTCTCTGCTCAAGCCGGAGAGAGCATGAGGAAGGCGGCATGAAAGTGTAAGGAAGGGCTTCGCTGTGAATCCGCTCAACTCAAACTCTCTCCGGCTTGAGGAGAAACACACAAACACAGCCTGGAGGAATCTTGACACTTTTAGTGATTTTTCTGATAAAGGGAGGAATTTTGACATTTAGACGTTTTTTGAGAAATGATGCACGCTCAAAAAAACGACTTAGTGTCAAAATTCCTCCGCGTGATACAGGCAGTGTGTGTCGCTAAATGGTAACATCAAGTTAAGTCACAGAGGAAAGTTGTAAGTTTTAAATGGAATGAGTTATTTGTTATATGCTATGCAAATCAACAAGTTAGTATCTTTTATTTTGCTCTGTGCAATGCAACAGCACATGTGTTTTCTCTTCATTGCACAACGAAATAAGCTGCATCAATGCAATTTTGCATTATCTCTTCAAAATAGCATATATGTTAACTCCATGCACAGCAGAATGAATAATTTTGATAAACTTAGTCGTTTTTCTGAAAAATGGTGCACGCTCAGAAAAACGACTAAGTGTCAAAATTATTCCGTTCTCTACAATGCAACAGCACATGTGTTTTCTCTTCATTGCACAACGAAATAAAGTGCACCAATGCAAGTTTGCATTATCTCTTCAAAATAGCACATATGTTAACTCCATACACAGCAGAATGAATTAATGCTGATACACAGTCGTTTTTCTGAAAAAAATTTGCTCTGTGCAATGCAACAGCACATGTTTTTTCTCCTCATTGCACAACGAAATAAAGGGCATCAATGCAATTTTGCATTATCTCTTCAAAATAGCATATATGTTAACTCCATGCACAGCAGAATGAATTAATGCTGATATACTTAGTCGTTTTACTGAGAAATGGTGCACGCTCAGAAAAACGACTAAGTGTCAAAATTACTCCGTTCTGTGCAATGCAACAGCACATGTGTTTTCTCTTCATTGCACAACGACATAAAGTGCATCAATGCAAGTTTGCATTTTCTCTTCAAAATAGCACATATGTTAACTCCATGCACAGCAGAATGAATTAATGCTGATACACTTAGTCGTTTTTCTCAAAAATGGTGCACACTCAGTAAAACGACTAAGTGTCAAAATTACACCGTTTCAACCATGCGGTGTTTTCTCTGCTCAAGCCGGAGAGAGTGCGAGGGAGGCGGCTTGAAGTTATAAGGATGTTCCCCTCATGTGAATGATCTTATATTTTGCTCTGTGCAATGTAACAGCACATGTGTTTTCTCTTCATTGCACAACCAAATAAAGTGCATCAATGCAATTTTGCATTATCTCTTCAAAATAGCATATATGTTAACTCCATGCACAGCAGAATGAATAATTTTGATAAACTTAGTCGTTTTTCTGAAAAATGGTGCACGCTCAGAAAAACGACTAAGTGTCAAAATTATTCCGTTCTCTACAATGCAACAGCACATGTGTTTTCTCTTCATTGCACAACGAAATAAAGTGCACCAATGCAAGTTTGCATTATCTCTTCAAAATAGCACATATGTTAACTCCATACACAGCAGAATGAATTAATGCTGATACACAGTCGTTTTTCTGAAAAAAATTTGCTCTGTGCAATGCAACAGCACATGTTTTTTCTCCTCATTGCACAACGAAATAAAGGGCATCAATGCAATTTTGCATTATCTCTTCAAAATAGCATATATGTTAACTCCATGCACAGCAGAATGAATTAATGCTGATATACTTAGTCGTTTTACTGAGAAATGGTGCACGCTCAGAAAAACGACTAAGTGTCAAAATTACTCCGTTCTGTGCAATGCAACAGCACATGTGTTTTCTCTTCATTGCACAACGACATAGTGCATCAATGCAAGTTTGCATTTTCTCTTCAAAATAGCACATATGTTAACTCCATGCACAGCAGAATGAATTAATGCTGATACACTTAGTCGTTTTTCTCAAAAATGGTGCACACTCAGTAAAACGACTAAGTGTCAAAATTACACCGTTTCAACCATGCGGTGTTTTCTCTGCTCAAGCCGGAGAGAGTGCGAGGGAGGCGGCTTGAAGTTATAAGGATGTTCCCCTCATGTGAATGATCTTATATTTTGCTCTGTGCAATGTAACAGCACATGTGTTTTCTCTTCATTGCACAACCAAATAAAGTGCATCAATGCAATTTTGCATTATCTCAACAAAATAGCATATATGTTAACTCCATGCACAGCAGAATGAATAATGCTTATACACTTAGTCGTTTTTCTCAAAAATCAATATACTTTAAAGGTCTATGTTTTCTTCTCATAAAACCAGGGACAGAGGTAGTTTTCCCTGGCAATAGGGAATGTGCCAGGATACTGAGGACATCGATCTGGTCACCCTGGAATGACTTGACTCAGGTGGGCGGTTTACTAAGGCCTATGACAGTGGTGGGAAATCCAAGGCGTGGCCGTGCAAGGCCACATGCGGCCTGTTGTGCTGTTTAATCAGGCCAATGTCTTCATGATCAAGGCCTCAGGTCTGATTTGTCAGGAAAGTGTTGCATTATTCATGAAATACAATCAGTTCCCACTTATCCTAACCCTAACTCTATCTTTATTCTTCATGCCAAGTATGAGCTCTTATCCTCTGGCAGAAGATATAGGGTACCCCAATGTAAGTTTACTAAGTATATTTCTAAACTATAGGCATAATTTGAACCTACCTCAATTAAAACTTTAAATAATGTTGCTTGAGGCTGCAGAGGTTGTGCAATAGCTTCATGATATAATGCATATAGGGTTGTGTGTAGGTTGCTCTTGTCATTGTTTGTGAAAGATGAGCAATAGATTGTGGCTGTGATGTGCTTCAGTCTGGCTACATATCACTGTATGTATGTTGTTTTTTTATTGTAAGTATATGTCTGCTGTATGATAAAACAAATATGTCAAGTGTTATGTGTGAAGCATTTGAACTTGAGGCAAATATCCCTCTCGGGACAATAAAGGAGGCCATCGCTGCAAAGTGGTCTCCATGATATGTAAAAATGAAAATGTTGTCGTAGGACTATAGCAAACACATTGTTGGAAAGCTCTCAACCACGACAGTATGTATGTCAGTCCGAAGAGGATACATTACTCCTGCTTTGAA
This sequence comes from Opsariichthys bidens, assembly GCA_037194245.1. Lineage (NCBI taxonomy): Eukaryota > Metazoa > Chordata > Actinopteri > Cypriniformes > Xenocyprididae > Opsariichthys > Opsariichthys bidens. The sequence goes on along the minus strand of CM074308.1, from coordinate 50,053 downwards.
ATATTGACCTCTGAACCTTGAACCCAGTACATGTTTGAAGGCTTGTCATTTAGTCACAGAAGGTGCTACACCAGCTGTTATAGAAAGCTCTGGACCTTAGCTGTCATGTAGATATGGTCTCCAAAGTTGACCCATTGTAAACACTGTCAAATATGGTAATAAGCTATTTTGACCTATTTAACAATTTGATTTTTGAAATCTGATGACACCAGTGTGTTCCCCATCCCCAAAAACCCCATGGTGTATCCAAAATTCTACACTGCCAACTTCTAATTATGAGAAATATACCAATATATTTTAAAACTACAACTTCGACTAAAGACGTTGTCTGCAGTGAATGGGCTTCAACTACACTCAAAAAGTTCAAAACAGAACAACGTGTTGTTTCTGGTGACAAAACCACTGATTACATATGTACATTGAAGCGATACTGGCATTATAAGTGGGATATGGGCTTCGCATGTGCCCCGCTCGGCCCATATCATAGTGTTCTGTCTTACAGCATACTGAATTGTTTCACCGGTAATAAGACCAAAATAATATTATTAAAATAATGAATGACACGATACATTTTAGGCATTTATTAGCTTGTACAACCACAAAAACAACACACATAGCTCAGACAAATACAAAAATTGAAGAGCATGTCAAGTGATTACAAAGGCCTGGTAGGGACTGACCCTGTGATACATGATGGGCAGCTATGTAGTGATTTGCAGTGGTGGTGCAAAAGTTAACAGTGCTGGGATTTAATCAGTGCAAAGTAGGGCTGCACAATATATCAAAATTATTGAAATATTGCAAATGTATACTGTATATCGCAATATGCATAACGCGCTTGCAATAACTGGGGTCATGAACAAAATAAAAGTTTTGTAGCTTTGATAAGTATCAGGATATATTTAATTCATACAGTGAAAACTAAGCAACATTTTATTTTTACATTTTATGATTCAATATTTTGAATTAAATAATGTAGGATAACCTGAAATAACCTGTGGTTTACACTGATGTATAAATAACGTCTCGGTTACGTATGTAACCTTCGTTCCCTGAAGGAGGGAACGGAGACGTACGTCAGAACTGAACCGACGAATTGGGATATCGCACGAGAGCCCTATCATCTTCGAGTGTAAACTAAACGAGCCAATGAAGATTGGCGTGCGAGCTTTCGCGTGCCGCACTCCGCCCCCGCGAGCGGGCATAAATACGGAAGCGGCAGCGCTCGCACTTTGTTTTTCGCTGAGGAGACGAGCAGTGGTCCGCGCTCAGCGGGGTACAGGAACTGTGGCGACGGGACGTACGTCTCCGTTCCCTCCTTCAGGGAACGAGGGTTACATACGTAACCGAGACGTTCCCTTTCAGTCGGTCACGTTCGACGTACGTCAGAACTGAACCGACGAATTGGGATCCCTAATAAAACGCCACAGTTACTGACCCCCTCCAGCGCCCAACGTAAGTCGCAGCATCCCGGCGCGCGCTAGGGACGGAAAAGGGACCGGACTTACGCCAGGGAAGTCTACTGCTGTTCCGCATGACCCACTCAGTAAGACTTGGATAACACTGGGAAAGCGTGCCCACTGGGGACGCTGCGGAGACCACAACCTACCCGAGGGGAGGAATTTTACGTGGGAATGTACATATGGACTGGCCGTGGGCAGTGCACATATGAAGTCCCTGGGATGGCTCCGGCCTAGGTAGGGGGGAGACACATCTAGCAGGGACAGCAGAGCGGGCTCTGCTGAGGGAAAGACACGGGCTTACATAGGAAAGCTACCGTGGACATTACACATATGGGACCGCCGTAGGGGTCACAACATATGGAACCCAGCTTAGCAGAGGCAGTATGCGTGCTTAAGCCTAGCAACGGACACTCCGCAATGTCCGGAGCCGCAAGGGGTGGCGGAGGACTCAACAGGGTTCGCCAACTGGGGAACTTTACTGGAGCAACAGACGCACGTATCCGGCCCAGCGGGCGGGAGTGGCGTATGCAAGCGGACACTAGAAAGGGTTCTTCGCGCTACCGGCCAGTAGGGGCGAGTACACGGGAAGATACCGATTCTACACGAAGGCTATAGAATCTAGCGAACGTGTTGGGTGTCGCCCAGCCCGCAGCTCTACATATATCTGTCAGCGAGGTGCCGTGAGCCAGCGCCCAGGAAGAAGCTACCCCCCTAGTGGAGTGAGCCCTCAACCCGAGCGGGCAAGGCACGCCTTGGGACTGATAAGCCAAGGCGATGGCGTCCACTATCCAGTGGGCCATCCTCTGCTTGGAGACAGCCTTTCCCTTCTGCTGGCCTCCGTAACAGACGAAGAGCTGGTCTGAGGTCCTGAAGCTTTGAGTTCTGTCCACGTACAGACGCAGAGCGCGGACGGGACAGAGCAAAGCCAGGGCTGGGTCTGCCTCCTCCGAGGGCAGCGCTTGCAGGTTCACTACCTGATCTCTAAAGGGAGTGGTAGGAACCTTGGGCACATATCCGGGCCGGGGTCTCAAGATAACGTGAGAGTCGGCCGGCCCGAATTCCAGGCACGATTCGTCAACCGAAAAAGCGTGCAGGTCCCCTACCCTCTTGATGGAGGCCAGTGCAGTCAGGAGAACTGTTTTAAGTGACAGAATTTTTAACTCTGCTGACTGCAAAGGCTCAAAGGGGGGTCCCCGGAGAGCTGTAAGCACCAGGGACAAGTCCCAAGAGGGTATAGAGAGTGGGCGAGGCGGATTCAGTCTCCTCGCCCCCCTCAGGAACCTGACGATCAGGTCATGCTTCCCCAGCGACTTACCTTCAACTGCATCGTGATGTGCGGCGATAGCGGCAACATACACTTTTAGGGTGGAGGGAGACAGCCTTCTCTCCAGACCCTCTTGCAGGAAGGAAAGCACTGATCTGACCGAGCAAGATCGGGGGTTCTCCTGGTGAGAAGAACACCATTCGACGAACAGGTTCCACTTCAAGGCATAGAGGTGCCTCGTAGAGGGAGCTCTAGCGGAAGTGATGGTGTCTACCACTGATTGGGGTAAGCCACCTAGAACCTCCGCGTCCCGTCCAGGGACCAGACATGGAGATTCCAGAGGTCCGGACGCGGGTGCCAGAGGGTGCCCCGTCTCTGAGTCAGAAGGTCCTTCCTCAGAGGAATGGGCCAAGGAGGTGCTGTCGCGAGGAGCATGAGTTCTGAAAACCAGGTCCGGTTGGGCCAATACGGCGCAACTAGCAGGACCTGCTCCTCGTCCTCCCTGACTTTGCACAACGTCTGTGCAAGAAGGCTCACTGGGGGAAACGCATATTTGCGGAGGCCCCGGGGCCAGCTGTGTGCCAGTGCGTCCGTGCCGAGGGTGCCCTCGGACAGGGAGTAAAACAACTGGCAATGGGTCGAGTCCGGGGCGGCAAACAGATCTATCTGAGCGGTCCCGAAGCGACGCCATATCAGCTGGACCGCCTGAGGATGGAGTCTCCATTCTCCCGGAAGCGGAGGCTGCCGTGAGAGCTCGTCGGCTGCACGGTTGAGCACGCCTGGGATGTGAATGGCATGAAGCGACCTCAGATGCTTCTGACTCCATAGGAGGAGATGGCGGGCGAGTTGTGACATGCGACGGGAGCGTAGACCGCCCTGGTGGTTGATGTACGCTACGGTCGCAGTGTTGTCCGTACGGACCAGTACGTGCTTGCCTAGTAGCAGCCCTTTGAGGCGGCCCAGCGCAAGACGCACTGCTAAGAACTCGAGGCAATTGATATGCCACTGCAGTTGAGGCCCCGTCCACAGACCTGAAACTGCATGCCCGTTGTACGCGGCCCCCCACCCGGTGGACGAGGCATCCGTGGAGACCACAGCATGCCTGGACACCTGTTCCAGGGGAACTCCAGCCCGCAGGAACGAGGGGTCGGACCACTGAGTGAGGGTACGACGGCAGTTCGGTGTAATTGCCACACGGAACGTACCGCGTCGCCACGCCCATCTCGGGACTCGGCCATGAAGCCAGTGTTGAAGCGGCCTCATATGAAGCAATCCGAGCGGCGTAACTGCGGCTGCGGATGCCATATGCCCCAGGAGCCTCTGAAATAATTTCAGTGGGGCCGCTGTCCTGCTCTTGAGCGTACTCAGGCAGTTCGGTGAGGCGCGCAGTCTGGTTGACCGAGTCCAGTTCCATACCGAGATAAGAGATCCTCTGCCCGGGGGCGAGTTTGCTCTTGTCCCAGTTGACCCGAAGACCCAACCGGCTGAGGTGAGCTAACACCAGGTCCCTGTGTTCGCACAACTGCTCTCGCGAGTGAGCTAGGATCAGCCAGTCGTCGAGATAGTTGAGGATGCGAACGCCCTGTTCCTTGAGCGGAACAATGGCCGCCTCCGCAATCTTGGTAAAGACACGGGGCGACAGGGCCAGCCCGAAGGGTAGGACCTTGTACTGATATGCCCGACCCTCGAAAGCAAACCGTAGAAAGGGTCTGTGTCGAGGAAGAATCGAGACATGAATGTACGCGTCCTTCAGGTCGATCGCTGCAAACCAATCTTGGGGACGGATGCACTCGAAAATGCGTTTCTGCGTCAGCATCTTGAACGGCAGCCTGTGAAGGGACCGATTCAAGACTCGCAGGTCCAAGATTGGCCGTAACCCACCGCCTTTCTTGGGTACAATGAAGTAGGGGCTGTAAAACCCTGACCTCAAATCGGCTGGAGGGACCGGCTCTATTGCGTCCTTCGCCAGTAGGACTGCAATCTCCGCCCGAAGTACAGGAGCATCGTTCGCATTCACGCGAGTAAAATGGATGCCCCTGAACACCGGGGGACGCCGGGCGAACTGAATCGCATAGCCGAGTCTGATCGTGCGGATGAGCCAGCGGGACGGGCTGGGAAGCGCTTGCCAGGCTCCCAGACTCCGCACCAGCGGGACCAACGGCACAATAGACGTACCCGCGGGGGGGCAGCGAGGCGGAGCCAGGGAACCTGACTCGGACGGCAGAGCGGCCCGAAGTGAGGTTTGGCTCCGCAGAGTGACAGTGCGCGTGGGAGACGGCACGAGGGCGGCCTCGACCAGCACACTGCCCTCTGCTGGCGAAATGAGAGGGGGCTGAGGGTGGCCAGGCATAGCGTGACACACCGCCAGACGCGCCCTCTTGTGACCCGGAGGAAGTGGAAACTGCTCTTTTATTGAGAATGTGGGTACCGCTGGACTCCGGGGAGCCAGCGGCGGAACAGAAAGAAAAGGGAACAAAAGATTCTCCACCCGGGGGAGGGAGCGGTGCCTTCACCGTCTCCCGAGAAGCAGCTCCAACTTCCTCCGGGTCGCCCGTCTCAGGACCGCTTTCTGGTTCGTTTGCCACCTGGCTTGGCTGCAGGCTGAGCGGGCTGGGCACCACGTCTGCGACCGGCTCCCTGCGGTCTGCTGGGTGAAGGCTGCTGCTTTGCAGACTTTGCAGGGGCGGAGGACGACGCAGGCGGGCGCCCTCGACGACGAGCAGACGAAGAGGCCGCCGCCGGCGGCTGGGTGGAGGCAGCAGCTGCACGCCGGGGCAGGACATGCTTCAGGGCCTCCGTCTGCTTCTGTGCAGCCGAGAACTGTTGGGCGAAGCTCTCGACCGCGTCGCCGAATAGCCCAACCTGGGACACAGGGGAGTCCAGGAACCGATATTTATCGGCCTCCCTCATGTCCGCCAGGTTGAGCCAGAGATGGCGCTGCTGAACCACCAGCGTGGCCATCGCCTGACCAACCGAGCGTGCAGTCACCTTCGTCGCCCGGAGGGCGAGGTCGGTGGCCGCTCGCAGCTCTTCCACGAGCTGTTGGTCAAGACCACCCTGGGGCATGTCACGAAGTGCCTTGGCCTGGTAGACCTGCAGCAACGCCATGGCATGCAGGGCAGATGCAGCCTGCCCACAGGCTCTGTAAGCCTTGTCCGTTAGGTTGGACGAGAACTTACAGGCCCGGGACGGGAGGCGCGGGTTACCCCGCCAGTTGGCGGCCGCCGGACACAGTTGCATCGCAACGGCGCGCTCTACTGGGGGGATCCCCACGTACCCCTTGGCTGCACCGCCATCCAGGACGGTGAAGGCGGAGGAGGGACCCGACCGGTTTCGGACAGAAAAAGGTGTCCTCCACGATCTAGTCACCTCCTCATGCACCTCCGGAAAGAAAGGAACCGGGGCAGAGCGCTGAGAACCAGCACGGGCTGCCCCGAGAAACCAATCGTCCAACCGGGAGGATTCGGGACACGGTGGAGGGTTCCACTCGAGCCCGATACTCCCGGCGGCCCGGGCAAGCATGGCTGTCAACTCTGGATCAGGCTCGGAATACGCCACTCTCCCAGAAGGAGGCAGCGCATCCGAGCCTTCATCCCCAGAGGACTCAAACCCGCCTTCCGATGCCGCGATCGACATCTGATCATCAGCCGGCGCACCAAAAGAGACGGCTGGTCGCTCAAGAGAGGGACCAACGCGCTCCTCTGGCATCACCACGGGTTGCGGCGTGTATGAGGGACCAGGGGCCCACGGAGACTGGCTCGGCGGGGAAGCCCTGACCGTGATCCTCAGATCTCCCGGTCTATCCACGGAAGTAGCAACCCTCTGGGGGGCGCTAGATCGGGGGATAGGGACGGGGGCTTGGCCTTGAGAACCAAGGTAAGCAAGCCGCGATCTCAACACCGCGATAGTCATGTTCCCACAATGAGAACATGAACTATCCACAAAAGCTGCCTCAGCGTGCTGAACGCCCAAACACGTGATGCAGCGATTGTGCCCGTCAACTGGTGACAGGGAACGACCGCATCCAGCAGCGCACGAGCGGAATGACATCTTGAAAAAGACGCACTCAACGCTCGTGAAGGAAATTGAAGCTCTTTTGGAATGTGCTGAAGCGCACAGGGAATCACCGCGGCGCTGCTGCAGGTATCAGCAGACCAGCAGAGCGCACTCAATCCGGCCCAAATCGCAACCTTTACCTCTCTTTCTGCTCAGGTTGCTGTGATAACAGCAGTTTGTTTTTGGCCGTTGAAATCGCGGGATCGCTGACGCGCCTTCACACCAACACCACTCTTCAAAGCTCTCGTACACTCTCCGATGCTGCAGCTTGAGAACTGCACGGCTCCGAAGCGAAAGACAAAGTGCGAGCGCTGCCGCTTCCGTATTTATGCCCGCTCGCGGGGGCGGAGTGCGGCACGCGAAAGCTCGCACGCCAATCTTCATTGGCTCGTTTAGTTTACACTCGAAGATGATAGGGCTCTCGTGCGATATCCCAATTCGTCGGTTCAGTTCTGACGTACGTCGAACGTGACCGACTGAAAGGGAACACTTCCTATGCTACAGTAAAACACTGATGTTGACTTTCACAAGTTATAAGGATGTTTTCTTGTCATAAAAAGAATGTGAAACATGTAGGATATATCATTTTAAATATATTTTAAAGATAATTTAAGTTTATTTTACACACTTTAAGCATTATCGTATCGCATATCGCATTATTTAATGAATTATCGAACTTTTCTTCAATATCACACAGCCCTAGTGCAAAGCTGTGCATGTTATTAAATATGACTATGGAAAAAACAAGAGAGCATAATAGTATTGCTTAACAAAAACAATACAAAGCAGATAAGTAGAACAGACACATATATTAAATTCAAAAGAAAAAAGTTTATACAAGCCAATGGATAGTGGATACTAGACGATAGACAAAGTGATGTGATGGTTGGGGCAGGGAGAGACTCATGCTGAGTTGAATTGAGCCTTTATTAATTAGAAACTTTCAGCAATATTGTAATGCAAGCCAAGTATAACACAAAAACATACTGTACCTGATGTCACATTAGAAAGCTGGGATGACATGTGCTTCAGAGTGTCTGCACGGGTGCAAAGAGACTTCCAATGCTTGTTCATCTCTGCAATACATTTTACATTTTACATTTACATTTTAGTCATTTAGCAGACGCTTTTATCCAAAGCGACTTACAAGTGAGGAAAACAAACAAGCGATTCTTCATGAATTGGCAAATAACACAGGAAGTGCTCACAATACAGAATCCTCTTCTCCTCCTCAAGTCTCCTTACTGCCATCACAATGTCGAACGCCTTCCTCTTCGTGCTTAGATCTACAGAGTCTGTAATACATAGATGAAACAAGTCAGTTGTATTTAAGATTAGTATTTAAAAATTTTCTGGGGTTACAATCAAGGCATGATAGATTTTGTGCCACTATGTGACTATTTTACATAGTCAACAGAATTGTGTACATAGCACTAGGGATAGGTACCGAAACCCGGTACTAAACTGGCCCCGGTGCTAAATTATGAAAGGCCGTAGTATCGATAAGATCTGACGCTATCGGTTCTGCTGTCGGTGCTGGAGAAAAAAATAAAAATAAATGTACTATGTATTCCTGCTTAATTATGTTATCGTGCACATTTTATCTCACCAAACATTTCTAATTTGCGATAATATTAAGACGTTTGTCTGTGAGATCCGCGAGATTTCTCATGCGCGCCGCTGTCTATCACACACACACACACGCAGCGCACACACTTAACAGCACGAAAACTCCCGCTTAATACAAAGAGTGACGATGGCTGATAGAGCAACACGTTCAAAAGTGTGGTTATACTACACTAAAGTTGATGCAGACAACGCTCGTTGTTGTCACGCTCGGCGGAAGACAGGAAGACGGGAGACAAGGTTCACGAATAACAAATAGGTTTTTAATCCAAAGACAGGGCAGACACGTACAGCAGTGCATAGCACAAACAACGACCGACAATGATAAGCGGACAGACAGGAACTTAAATACACTGAAGGTGATTACTAATTGACAACAGGTGATGACAATAACTAATAGGACATGGTGATGACTACACTAGACATGACGAAAACATCGATGTGACAGTTGACATAAATGCAGCAAGATTTTTGCATGTAAGGGCGGAAACACAAGCAATCTGCATTTCTTTGTCTGAACGTAATGCACTTTTAAAAGATGCTTTGCCAAAGTTTTCGACTGCCTAGCTAGCTCGTCTCTGCTGGTTGCCCCATCTACGTCAGGTATGCTAACATCGTGTTGAATCAACGTTGTTCACGTCATTTAAAATAAATGTTCAATCTCCCTAATTGGTTTGCTTACCTTACGTTGAAATACTGTTGATTTCATTTGGGAGAAATGACGTTATGCATTCAACATATTTTCTACTGGTTTTTAAAAGCCCAAATAAAGAAAAATCAGTATGTAAACATTTATTTGGCTAAATGCACAGCACTTCAAGTTAGTTTACAAAATAGCCTACATATAAATATAATATTTAGAAATTAATTTGTAATGATGAAATGACACATAATTAACTTAATCATGTGAACATAGGTTCATGATCAAATGTTAACATTGAACAATGGCCACATTTTGCAACCTTTTTATTATATTTTTTTTTTAAAAAAGCTGCAGCTACTATGAACCAATCAACTCCTCCTAATACCTCTGGTCCAAAACAAGCCCAAAGCCCCTTCACCCTAGCAGCTAGTGGGAGGATGCCTGAGGAGAGGGTGAACGACTGCCACTTAGCCTTGACCAAGTTCATAGTGAAAGGCCTACACCCCTTTGCAACAGTGGAGTACAACGGTTTTAGGTAACAGTCTGTCAGTATACATTACGCAGTATATAGTTATATTAATTTTTAGGATATAGATGCATTATAAAAAGGGTTGTATTTCAGCTCCATCATGCCACAATACAATAAACAACAACAATTTAATAATGATAAAATAACAAATTATAATTGTTTTTACTGTAGGGAAATGTGCAGGGCACTCAACTCAAAATATACCCCTCCTTCCAGAAGTTATCTCAGCGACACATTAATTCCTTCCTGGTATGGTGTTGAAAAGGCCAATGTGATCAGTGAGCTGAAAGATGTGCCAAAGTTGGCCATCACATCAGATGGGTGGACCAGCCTCTGGCAAGATCACTATCTCACAGTTAACAGTGCACTACACAAGCCAGGGCAGTGTAAAACAGAAGGTCCTCCACACTAGGGCAGTGTACAAATCCCAAACTGGCGAAGTAGTGGCCGAGGAGATCGCAGACATCCTGGAAGAGTAAATAGATAGATAGATCCGAGCAAGATTGTAGCTGTGACTGTTGATAATGCTAGCAATATGGAGATTGCTATCAAGAAGCTACAGATCCTAAAAATAGGATGTTTTGCACATACATTGAATCTGGCTGCACAGAAAATTTACAAAATTGCATCCATTGATAAATGGGCAGCCCGAATCAGAGCAGTAGTCGTGTGGTTCAAGAGATCCGCCATGTCTAAAACGGTGTTGACAGAAAAGCAACAGCTCCTTGGTAAGTTGAATCTATTATTATAAGTGTTATTTTGAAATTCACACATCTAAACTATATAATTCAATATTCAAGTGTGTGCTAAATAAATGTGTGTTGTTTTTTGTTGTTCTTGCGGGCCTTCCACAACACTCACTCATCCTGGATGTCAAGACCACGTGGAACTCTCTATATCTAATGATAGAGAGATTTATGGAGCAGTTTCCAGCAAACCAAGTAGCAGCCTTGGACCCACGGCTGCGAAAAGCATTGTCCAAGGACAACCTGGACCGTCTGAAAGATGAGGACTTCCATAAGGCTGAGGAGTTTGTCCAGATCATGAGAAACCTCTATACATCCACATTGTGTGTGTCATGTGAAAAGAATACCACCTGTGGACAGATCTTACTCTTCCTTCAAAAACTGGAAGAACATCTTACTCTGAAGGATGAGGATACAATGTTTGTGCCATCAATCAAAGAGAAGGTGTGGAAGAACCTCTCCCAGCGATATCAGAATGATGACATTCAAGCTTTCCTGCATGAGGCCACAGCAATGAACCCCAGATTCAAAGGGAGGTTAGTCAGTGATGCAACTTGGGACAGACTGAGGATGAAAGCTATTGACACTGTGACAGGACTAACAACAGAGCTGGAACAGACAGATACAGAGCACCAGCAAAAGGATGAGTCATCTGAAGGAGAAGGTGAGGAAATGGAGGAGACAATACCTCCATTTCAGAAAAAAAGCAGTGCCTTGGAGGAGCTGTTCTCAGAGGAGGACAGGAAATTGAGGTTGACCATCCAACAGGATACCTTGGCCCTCACCCTTAGCGAACGTGTTGGCCAAGAGGTTGAGGTCTACAAAAGCCTGCCTCCCATTCCTATGGCTGAAGATCCTGTGTTGTGGTGGTGGGAGAAGAGAGCTGTTCTGCCCCTCCTCACAAATGTTGCAACAGGCCCAAGTGAAAGGGTGTTTTCAACTGCAGGGAACACATTAAGCCAGGAAAGGTCCCGGCTTTTGCCAGAAAAGGCAAATATGTTAATCTTTCTTTAGAAGAATGGCTAAAGAGTCCTTTTGTAGCCTACCTACATGCCCCACCCGTGTTGCTTCGTACCACTGTATGTTCTTTTACAGAAAAATATAGTTTATTTAATTTGTTTTACATTCATTTGTTTTTTATATAATTATTTCTTCAAACATGGCTGTTTCACTATAAATAATTGTTTTATTAATTTTACATAAAAAAAATAAAGCAATGTTAATTCTGTTCTCAATTTTTTCTTTAAAAAAAAAAAACACACACACAACACAAAGTACCGATAAGAATACCGTTAAAGTACCGGACCGTTAAGCAACCTTAACGATACCCATCCCTACATACCACCGTGTGTAAGCTGCCATGGCCAAACAGTCTCGTCAGATAGAATGGTGTCTAAGGTCAGATGTTCTGCATTACGAACCAAGGTGTTATACTTTTCCATTACAGAAAGTAATTTTTTTTTCCCTCCCTGATCTTTCGGCGGATCCGGGCACGTCCTTTGCATCCGTCATTATCTTTATATTTGCCACCAGCTCCTCAATTCGCCTGGCTACAGCGGCAAAATCAGCAGCGTTTTGGGATGTGGTTACTGAGAGGAAGAAATGAAGAGATAAGAAATATACTTGATTCCATAAAAAAACATTATTTCTGGTGTATGAGTAAAATAAAGCCTAACCAATATTTTCATATTTCTCTGTAACTGAGGCTACACTTGTAGCTAAGGTTGAGTATTGTTAGGTTAGTTAGGTTCTACTTTGTCCCCATGGGGATAATCTTTTCCACACGTCATCAGCAATAAGAGTATGTGCTCTTAGACTACGATTACAATGACTACTTTGGAATTGAGGCCAAGCTTAGTCAGAAGTGATGCATCAAGCAGCACATCAAACAGTATAAGACAGTATATTCTACCTTCTGCCCACTCATTGATATCAATGATTGAGCTCTCCAGTTGATTGTCTGTGATGTCCATTTCCATTTTCATGGCCTCCAGGTTATGCAACTGGCATTGCAGGGCTACTGTGGCCTTCAAACACAAATGACAATGAGAGAAATGCCTACAACTTTGACTATTGTTGATAAGGATTGTCAAGTACCTTCACTATCACGGTTTAATGACCTGTAACTCTGCCTGAGTATCGGACAAGTGTTCACTGTTGGCCAGAGGAGAACTGGCCCCCCGACTAAGCCTGGTTTCTCCCGAGGTTTTTTTCTCCATTTGTTGGAGTTTTGGTTCCTTGCCGCTGTTGCCTTTGGCTTGCTTAAGTTGGGGACACTTGCTTGATATTCAGCAGTGTTTTTGATATGCCTGCATTGGCGCCGTTGTATACAAACTGAGCTGAGCCGGACGATTACGTCACTGTTTTCTGCAGTGCTGATATACATAAATTAACTAGACTAATTATTGATATTTGCAACGGAATGAATCAATAATATATAGAATAAGCTGCACAATGACACCATTTTCTTATTAATGTAAAGCTGCTTTGCCACAATTTGCATTGTAAAAAGCGCTATATAAATAAAGATGACTTGACTTGACTTGACTTGACTATTAGAAAACCACATACAACACTGATTAAATATACAGTATATTCGTATATACGTGGACAATCAATATACCGGTGTATGTGGTACGAAAATTTAATATTTTATATTAAGACTCTGAAAAATACAATTGACACTACACATGAAACCATCCGTATATTCTATTGTATTCAAGAATATCTGGGCAAGTCTTTCCTATATTTTTGAGATATATGCCACTTTATTTTACAATATCGCTATGAATGTTGCATAAGGGAAAACTGGTGTCTTTACCTTCAGATATCGGCGGTAAAGGGTGGAAGCCAAGTTGTCAAACTTTTGTTGGTTCCAGCGCATGGCCATGACCATCAGCATGTCTATGCGTGCTGCAAAAATAAAAAATATGAGATTATCACCCTTCTTTCCAGTAGCAGTAGGAGAAGAAACTGAGTGTGCAGACTTGTTAGGTACCACAAACTTTTGCAAGATAATAACTTACAGTATAGTACTATGGTACTAATCTGCTGTCTTGTGCCATTTGATTACTGTCCCATGTAGGGCTAGGTATCGTTAAAAGTAATTTGATACCGATACCTTGACTTCGATACCGGAAAAATTTGGTACCGAAAAACAAGACGAGTTTCGATACTCGATAGTATTGAGGCAATTCGGTCGGTACCTAAAAAGTATCGAACTCAATAACCAGCCCTAGTCCCATGAAAGGATTAGTAGGTAAATAGCACAGGATAGTGAAGTAGTAGCATGAAACAATGGCGCAGGACAGTAGGCAAATGGCAAATGGTTCTCTGACGTGTATTTTTTTTTTAATCACACTGCCCCTCCTTATTATCCTCCCTTCAAATAAAATAGGATGATGGTATTATAATCGATCCATCCATTTGTGTTGAATATTCTGAGCTTTATATTTTCAGAGTCAGCATATATGCATGAGCTCAAAGTGGCTCACCATTGTCTTCAGGATCAAAATGTACTGGTTACCTTACCTGCTTTTGACATGTGCTTTGTGGTAACAGCAATCCTTGAGAGGAAGGCGTTGCACTGCTCCACCTCTTCCCCAAGAGTCGAACCAGCCCCCTCCTGATACGCTTCACTCCATTTTACCTTTAAAAAATAAAACAAAAAACAAAACCTAAGTGGCAACAATCTTATGCAGGGTTTTCAGGGAAAGAAAATGTCATGGACAATCCTTTTTTCTCACCTCACATTTGAAATCATGAGCTTTGGCATGAAAAACAGAAAGAAATGGCCTCATGGTAGGGAGATCCTGAAGCTCAGGGCATTTCTCTGTCAATCCGGAGGTAAGGCCAGTACTTGCATGCCACATCCATGGCGAAAAATGTCACTTGCTTACAGGTAATTTGCTTTTGGAGGTACAGGGGGTAGGCAAAAATCTCCCCCTGAACATATTGAGGGCACGAAGGAGAACCCCATGACAACATACAGCGAGTTCCAGGCCCTCCTCGTCTGTTTTTCCTGAGGACTTCTGAGACGTTTCGCGCGCCGCTGACCACTGCCCTCCACAGACACCTCTTCCAGAGACCTAAAACATGGAAGATGGTTAATAGTCCAAACTTGTTCAAACAAAGTACTCTATAGGACGTGGTGTTTTATAGGTATATATAATGTAGTTGTGCAAGTTTACATGACTGGTTGAGGTATGGACATGGTTCACAAATCTTGCGACGTCATCATCATTCGCGATGAACACGCCATCAAAGATGGCCTGTTCCTCCGATCTAAATAAAAGAGATACATATTAACTTTAAATATTCATATGATTTTCAATTCACAGCAGTTGCTTTCAAAGTAATGAACCGTCAATGCACACACAGGATTTTGTAAATACCTTGCTGCACTCTTGAATCTGTAGTGCTTGCGGTTTCCATCAACAGAAACTGCAAGCATGTCTGGGCTGCATGCTGGGCAGTCAAAGTGGTCCTCCTGGCATTATTTTTCCACTTCGAATCGGACAGCTTCCCACTCCAAGAAGCTTTTCCGGAAGCTGTCTGCTGTGATGTTACTGCTCTGTTTCAAAAGAGTTCAGCAAAAGAGTTCAGTAAAAGAGAACAGTAAAACAGATCAAATTAAATATGTACTGCACTGAAGTAAAATGCTCTAAATGGATACATTTCGGGATGTAAATACTTGATATTGGGGAGAAGATGTCAAAGTCTGTAGCCAATGGAGTTGAAGTTGAGATCTTCAGAATGACCTGTTTTTTTCATAAATGTTTCAGTGCAAACTGCAAGACTGATGAGAGAACATGAGTTTATGGTTGTTTATAAAGGGTCTAAATTTAAAAACTTTTTTCCTAAACAGCGCAAATGTTCATGTGTACTTTCAATCATCATCATCATCATGCCCTCATAGTATTATTTATTGAGTTACACAGTTATTACCACAAATACTTACACGGCCAAAGCGAACAGTGCGTTGATCCAGCATTCTAAGAAATGCTTGGCTAGACATCCCTGGTGCTGCCATCTTCAGCTCTTCAAAAGAAAAAAGGACATCTGTTGAGTACACAGTTGAATGGTGAGAAGTGGCAGGCCAGTAGTGATTATGGATCAGGTCATCCACTCCAGGACTCCAAGTGGCTTCACATGCCTTGCATCTAATCTGAGGCAATCTGAGATTATATCGCCCTGGAAAAAGAAGGAAATATATACTCACAGTTAATTTTGACAGACGCAAACTGTGTCATTCTGACAACTGATATGGGCACCTTTGACTAAGGATGGACCAGGAGGACACTTCTACAAACATGTTGTAAGGCACTCTATTGGATGTCACACTTTTGTCAGGCAAATTAACTATCCCCATTCAAACAAAGGTTAACTGTTTTCCTCCACATAGGTGGGCCCAGACAATCTAATCAACACACAACACACAACCTATTGAATTGGATTTCCAGCCATGATAAAGAAAATTTCTGGATATGTGTTCCACAATGTAACATGTATGAATGTAACATAATCATGATTTTTATATGTTCATAGTTGTGACAAAGTGAGAGGGAGTATATACGAGGTGTGATCAGCAAATACCTATTGCTGAAATTCGCAGACACTTCTACAGAAGTGACCCCCACCCCACCCACAAAGTTCTTCTTACCATTCATTGTAACCACAACTATGGACTGTCCTGCGATGACACTGGACGATCCTTGTAGACAACCGCATATTGTCTCTGGCATCTCCAAAGGTACAAGACGCTCTTGAAAAAAACAACAACATGGATGGAATTAAAGAATAACATATTTATTTATGTGACTTTCAAAAACTACAACTTACCACACTGGGTTAGAACCCTCTCCACAACACAAGTTGTGGGAGGCAACGGATGAAAAAATCCAAGTGTCATTGAATCCCTGTTGTGAAACACTTGACCTTGGTGGACCCTGACATCACACTGGCCACAGAGGAATGGGTGTGGTCGGCAGTCACAACAACGGATAATGGCTGGACCGTTTCCACAATGTTGGCAGATCCGAGTTGCCGCATGATGTCCAGCCACCATGGTGCTGACCAGTCGGGGTCTCTCTTTCTCCCACCACCCTGATATGAGGCTCTTTCGGGTCGACCAGTCTGTTGAGGTTTGAGGTGGTATTTCATCCTCATGTATGTCCTCACCCAGTGAGCATTTAAGCTCTTGAAGGAAGGACTCTGTTAAAACAATGCACAATATTGAAAAACTGTAGTAATAATAAATATTAACATACTAAATGAACATATTGTTTTGAACCAGTGTAGTCAAAATAAAGAACACACCTGCAGTAACGGAAGGAAAGTCACTGGTCACTTCCCCACTGGTTTCTGGAGCCCTGACATGAGAGACACCTGTCTTCCGACTCTGGCTGAGACTGGGACCTGCTGTAGCAAAAAAGCTATTGCTTTTTACACTCAATGAAACAAACTTTACCTGAAGCTAGGCACAGGTATGTAATAATAACCTCAGATATGTTCTAATTCAGACCTATGACTTGTGATCATTTTGTATACCATTTCAAGATGCAAAACTAGATCTGGAGATAAAGTCTACAATTTAATAAACATGAATGTAAAAAAAATCTGACCTCCTCGTTTTCGGGATGATCTGGGCCTGCCGTAAATAATGTTTCCATCACTGTCCCTCTTAATCCACCTAACCTCTTGCTTCCTGTTTGATGGCTGGCTGGTGGATAGATGACTGATGGAAGGCTGACTGGTGGATGGTTCTGCTTTCTGGTGCATGCTAATGTGCTGTTCAAGCTCTCGGAGGTGAGCCTGATATGCAGCCTGATTGACAAGGTCACTAATCTCCTTCTGGCGATGGTACATCTCAGGATCGGACACGGCACACAATATAAACACACTATAAACACACAGGGACAAACGAAAACAAACAAAAACACCACTCAAAGGGTAGGGAGGAGAGACAGTAAAACCTCAAGAGAGAGAGAGAAAAAACACAATACAACAGTAGAGAAAGTAACAAGACAAATGTGGCTCTTAAAATAGCCTTTTTTTTTTTAAATAAATAAATAAGTTGCTGCTAATAAGTATTAAGATGAGGGATAAGATGAGATTAAGGAACCTGCAGAGAAAGAGAACAACAAACCAAAATAGAATAGATCAACAAACTACATATTACAATATAAATAATTACTAGGCTAAGACGTCTAATATAATTATATATATATATATATATAATATATATATATATATAATGTCTAATGCTCCTCTTATTTATTCATGCAATCACAATATCATAAAAAATGAATGACTTTAAAAAGAAGTCATTGTGTGAGCAAGGGTTCTTCTATCATTATATTTTTAACACATCCTTTTGTTCTGACTTAATTCAAATTGATAAACAAACAGGAATAACGTGATCAGGGTACTTGTAAACTTTGACTTGCCAGACTTAAAACCTTTAAAAACCTTATTTGACTGTAGTAGGCTACTTACCGTGGTGGAATCACGATGGTTTCTGGGATCGTCGCACACAGTGTGACGCATTGTACAAAATTGCGCCAAAATATCAATCATAATGAAAAAGTACAGTCTTAATATTTTATATCCTTGCTCGAACATTTAAAAGAATCAGCATGAATGTCTAAGTGAAGGAAACACAGGAATATGTAGCCATTACATTAAAACACATCACTTCCCAGAATGCATCCACCTCTTTCCCAGCAAACATGCCAGTGCGGGCCCACTGTGGGTTAGTGTGGGTTTACTGTGGGACAGTGTGGGCAGGACAAACCCACACTAAACCCCATATGGGCCCCATGTGGGTAGCCCACGTGGGGCCCACAGACGTTTTTGCCCTTTGGGGCCCCTATGTGGGTTTTCTGTGGGCAAGCCCAAACGTGGGCTTGCCCACAGAAAACCCAAACAGGCCCAGTGTGGATGAGCCCATGCGGGCCCCACGTGAGTTTGCCCTTTTGGCCCCCCGTGAAGGTTTTCCATGGGCCAACCCACTGTGGGCTTGCCCACAGAAAACCCAAACAGGCCCAGTGTGGGTGAGCCCATGCGGGCCCCACATGAGTTTGCCCTTTTGGGCCCCCATGAAGGTTTTCCATGGGCTTGCCCACAGAAATCTCAAACAGGCCCCGTGTGGGTTAACCAATGTGGGCCCATGGAAAACCCATGTGATTTTGCCCTTTTGGGCCCCCATGTGGGTTTTCAGTGGCTGACCCACTGTGGGCTTGCCTGCAAAAAAAAAAAAAAAAAACACAGTGGCCCCAAGTGGGTTACCCCACTAGCCTATAAAAGATTATTATGGCTTTATTTAACCCTAAAAGGGGATACAAACATTTGAGAGGCTGCGGGGAGAGGCAGGGTATGTTTGGGTCTCATTTCTAGGGTTAAAACTTCCACCAAAGACAGGCGTAGACATTTTAGAGGGCAGGTTCCAAAATAAAAAAGGGCATCCATTCATAATTATTTTAATAATGATATCATAATTATATCATAAAGTCAGTTGAATCACTACCAATAAAATCCTTAAGCCATTCAGAAATCCATATGTAATGCCTTTTAAATCCAGTTCAGTAGGTATAAATGCATTTACAAGTGAAATTACAACTGCATTAATATACTGTGATGATTATAACATTTGAAGACTTCAGATGCAAAAGCCTCTATGTATATAAATTAATTTCATTTATTTATTGAATTATTTATTTCCTTGAATGTCTGTTTGACAGTTTGACACTTAAAATTTTCTGTAGTGTTGAAGATTTTGTGATTACCATTGCTGAAGAGTACATACATCACTCTAAAAAATGCTGGGTTGTTTTAGATGTTGTTGGTTTAAATTTTGAAATTACATTTTTAAACCCATTTGTCCATTTGTCCATTTGACCCAAACATCGGCTAAATCCCAGCATTTTTTATTTTTTAATTTATTTATTTTATTTTTACTTTATTTTTATTTTTAATTTTAATTTTTAATTTTTATTTTTTTGGAGTGGTTATGGTAAAGATTAATTAGTTCCAAGTAGCTGGAGCAATTTTTTGAGTAAAAAGCTTAAATTATGCTACAAATTATTTAATTCCTCTAACTCAGTGTAGTTTTTTGGATGAACAAAAAAGTTGTTTTAACTCAAAGATTTATGCAAAAATTAAATTATTTATTTATTTTGAGCCATTATTTATTTTTAGAGTGCATTCGGTTTTTCAATGTAAAGGCTAAATTTGGACAAACTTGAATTACAGGTGATAGCTGTAGTCATTCTGGCTTAATGATCTGCCCAAAATTCGTCTTGAGTTTCTTAAAAAAGATTTCCTTATAATATGAAAATGTCAAAAGGTAACCATAAAAATGTTTATTTTAAATATTTCACATTTGAATTTTGTTGCTTAAATTAGATTGTTGGTTACAATGCATTCTCAGGTTTGACTCTAACCATAGTGCATAAACTGACACAAAACAAAACAAAATTTTGACAAAATCAATCTTTGAAATTGTTTCACAATATAATCAAATGTAAACCTCATAAAAGTAAGTAATTATATCAGAAAATGTCAGCAACAAGGGATGCACATTCTGGTTACACAGACGAATTTCTTTTTTTTTCCCACCAGATGGCACTAATCTGCCTCCAATCATTGGATTTTCAATGCCTTTACCTATTTTTAACTTCAATAATGCAATTATTGTTTATTACTCGCCTCAAAATACAACATATTAAAGCAGAAAATATTATTAGAAAACAAATATGGTATATTCATTTCATTAAAAAATACAATGTGTTCGGTCCATTTTGGCAAGCTAAATGTACTGAGAGTTAAATAAAATGCACTTATTTGTCACAATAAAGCAAGAACTCAGTGAGTCATTCGTTTATTCATTAATTATCATTTTTGGTATTTATAATTGGTGTATTAATTAATCGAAATTAATAATCATAACTTTAAATGAAAAGTAATTCATCACGTGATTAATTCTAACCAATGATGAGACTGCTGGAATTCGCTTGGGTATGACGTGGCATTCCGGTTTCAACTGCCCAACTCGTCGCTCAAGTCAGGTAAGCGGTTTATATTCTATTTATATTATATCAATTCGTCAAAAATATTAATTAATTCGTGAATTAAGTTACCAATTTTAGCAGTTAATTTGATTAGGAGTGTACTACTTGTTGCTGTATAAACGATACACGGTTATAACGACCGACTAGTTCCGTTTCAATGAATGGAAATAATCGGTGTTTTCTTTGGTAACGTTAATTTGGTCTTTGAAACTCGTGAAACTGCATATGAATTCATTAACTGAGAAAACAATACAACCATTTTGGTTTAAGTTTTGTTGACTGTTGTTTTTCCCGTTACTATTCATGCAGTGAACGGATATAACGGCCGAGCTAGGCTGGCCAGGTGAAGTCAATAAACAGTGATGCCATGTTTTAGGGAGGGGGAGGGGGAGAAGGTATCTGCCTTGTCATCTTCTGATTGGACTGCTGCCAAATTCAAGACCACTGTCCCCCTCTATTTTCTAAGGTGAGACACTATTTACTTTTCTACAAACTGTTTAAAAGTTATAACTTCTCAACTAAAAAAAGAACTTCTTTCAATAA
The DNA here is from genome assembly GCA_037194245.1 of Opsariichthys bidens. Lineage (NCBI taxonomy): Eukaryota > Metazoa > Chordata > Actinopteri > Cypriniformes > Xenocyprididae > Opsariichthys > Opsariichthys bidens. The sequence goes on along the minus strand of CM074308.1, from coordinate 29,113 downwards.
TATAATTATACTGTTATTTTCTTTTAATTTAATAAAAAAAAAATCATGTGTAATTTGAATTATGAAGAAATATACATTCTGACAGGATTTGGTCTCAGAGAGGGGGTTCTGACAGAAAAATGTGTTTTCTGAAGTAATTTTTCAACTTAATTCAAATGACATTTGGGATTTTTATAAAGTTATGAAGAAATAACAGTATAAAAAAGTACATTCTGACAGGATTTGGTCTCAGATAAAGGGTTCTGACAGAAAAATATGTTTTCTGAAGTACTTTTTCAATTTAACTTTATAAAAATCATTCAGAAAATATTTTTTTTTCTGTCAGAACCCCTTTTCTGAGACCAAATCCTGTCAGAATATACTTTTTTATACTGTTATTTCTTCATAACTTTATAAAATCATGTGTAATTTGAACTATGAAGAAATAGTATAAAAAAGTACATTCTGACAGAATTTGGTCTCAGATAAAGGGTTCTGACAGAAAAATGTTGGTAACACTTTACAATAATGTTCATTAGTTAACTACATTAGTTAACATGAACTAATAATGAACTGCACTTATACAGCATTTATTAATCTTTATTAATGTTAATTTCAACATTTACTAATATATTATCAATGTCCGAGCTGTCCAAAACTTCACATGCGTGATAAGAGTCCTGGCCTAAAGACATCTATATGCCAATATTTAGTTAGTCATAGCGCCACCTGTTGGCAACAGGAAATGGCATGCTTTGCACTGTAATTCACTCCCAGAAACACATTTAAATATGCCGTGAAGTACCAAACATACGAGAAACACGTTAAATCATGCAACGGTTGGCTAAGTGCTAAAGTATGCGATTAACACCATGAAACAAGAAGTTGTTGTAACTCAGGCATACAATGTCCGATCTGCCCCAAACTTCACGTTTGATAATAGTCCTGGCCTAAAGACATCTACATGCCAATATTCAGTTATAATCAAAGTGCCACCTGCAGCAGGAAGTGTCATACATTGAAATGACTTAGTCTTATTTCTCCTGTATTTACACGCTTACATAAATGGCGGTGGCCCCGGGTGTGAGGGCCCTTTAATCGCTTCTTGCAGCTTTAATTTAAGATGTATTCTTGTAAGCATTAGATAGTTTGTGTTTCTAATGTAGTTCCAAACTTTGTTTATCTTAATTTAATGCTGAAGGTGATCAGTCGTTTCACGTTTGGTGTGAAATATCCTTTCTTCCGTGATTCGCGTCTCTTTCAGTGTGAAAGGGCCTTTAGTCAGTGGGCTGGTCTCATTCACTGACTGAGGAGGGCAAAATCAGCAATGGCAATTTAACCAAATTATGTAAACCAACTCTGCTGATCCCTAGAGTAAAAATATGACTTTACTTTTACTTCCTTCTTCTGTCACATAACATGTTCAAACTAATATCTTACATGTTGTGTTTTTCTCCTCTTTAGCATCATCCCACACTGATTTCAATGAAGGTAGATACTGAAATATTTTTGTATACAATTTTTCTCTTCATATTTTTACACAGTGATATGCATTTTTTAATTTTTTGTTGTTTGTTTTCTAGCTTGGATACGCAAACTTCTTGCAAACCAAGAAATTATTAAAGAACAGATGAGCACATTAGTTAAATTGGTCTACGACCTCAAAAAATTATCAACTACAGAGGACAGCCCAACTTTAAATTCTGAATGTTTTCCACTTTCAAGTTTACAACAACTCCCAAGATATTGAGGAGCAGTTGCAGCAGGATGACTACAAGACAGCTGTGGTAAGATTTCATGTTTCAGTAGAAAAATGCAACTCAAATAAATTAACTCAGTGTTTTCATCTTTTGCTCATTGTGAATGGTACAGTAGGTAGTAGGGGTGTGACGAGACCCTTATCCCACGAGACGAGACATGAGATTGGGTTCACGAGACGAGATTTTTATAGTATTTTTAAGAAATCCTCAATAATGAAACGTATGAAGGGAAAATAGTCTTTTATTCAACTGAAAATCATAAAATGCAAAAATGTTGGTGCATTTGGAAATCAACTTGTAATGCATGTCATTTTACTTCTATTTTAATGAATTATTTGCAGTAAAACAATATGCAAACACAGCTAAATGTTTTGCCACAAAATCAACCAGTTGTTTTCTGCCCTGTACAATTTCACATGAGAAATCTCACTGAACTTCTTTCTATAGATTGAACATAAAATAAACAATATAATTTTGCAAGCGTTCGGGAGCTCGCGCTTCTGTAGCGTCTGTCGTTGCTATGCAACCATGAACTGTGCTCTCCACGACCATCACTTGGTTCTTGTCACATGACAAGACATTCTGAAATGTTGAGATGTTTTCATCTCGCCGCGGCACAGGCGCGCCGGAAAAAAACGAGCGCGCCGTACCATATGCGCGTCGCTTCCATTTTGCGAATGAAAATGCGCGCGATATGTGAACGGCCACTAAGAGTCTGTACAACCTTGGCCGAGGTGTACGGCATAGTTTTCTTACAATGTTTACACATTGTTTGTGTCTTGTGTGTTATTCTTGCGCCAAAACCCAAAATGTTTCCACACAAACGATTTGAAAGTGGCGGGGGCATCTTGAATAATAATTTCACCCTCAAACTGATAGCACGACGAGACTACTTTTCACCTCGACGAGAAATCTCGTCACGTTTTAGTCTCGCGAGATCTCGTCACACCCCTAGTAGGTAGTCAACCAAAAGTTAAAACTAGAAGTGCTTTGAAACTCATTCTGGTTGAGTACCGTCTGTACTTGTGAATGCAACGTTACATTAAGTCTAACAACCCTATGAATCTGAAACAAAAATGACAACATGGTTAAATGTGACGTTTTTGCACTTTAAAAAAATATTTAAAAAGTAATTTATATTGTAGCGCAAAACATTAATGTATCGTCAAGTTTTGTTTACCACAGACCTTATTTTGATTATTATCGATGTTGAAAACAGTTTTTACTGCACTTTTGATTAAATAAAGCAGAAGATGAGCAGAAGAGACTTATTTCTAAAATTATGTTTCTCTGTTTCTAAACTTTTGAAAAGTACTGTGTTTTCTTCCTTATTCTGTAATTTTTTTACGTTGTATAAATTCCATGTGGACTTAATGCACAAGTGTTTATAGTTCTTCAATCATAAAATTGTCATAAAAAATAGGGAAAAAATATTATAGATTTTAAGTGGTTATTGTTCAGCAGTGTATTTGATTTCTTAATTAAATGCAAGTGATAAGATTAAAAAAAAAATCTAAATTAAACAAACGTCAGATAACTAACTGATTTTCTGAAATCAAAATGTGGATGGTGATAGTGAGCGCTAGCCAATGAGATTGCTGATTGCGAATTAGTTTGACAGGAAAAAGCCCTCGTGGTTTTTCTGTTATACTCAAAGATGAGATTTGACTGTTGTTTCTTTATTTGTGCATAAATTAATTTTTACAGATAAACACCTTAGCCTTGAGGGGAGGCACAACAACAAAAGAAAGTGTTTGGCGGATTCTCAGCTTTGCCCATCAGATCAACTGGAGAGGAATCAATGGCAAGGCTGCATTTAAAGACACCTCTTTAAAAACTGTAATTAATGGTAAGGATTTCTGAAAATAACTACTGTGATTTATTCATGCTGTTTGGTGCCAGCTAAAAATTTGACCCTATAAATGTTAGATTGATAATAAATAATAATTACTTGCCAACTTACTGTTGGTCACTGTTTGTCATTGTAGCTGCTGTCAGAAGAAACCGCTTAACTGCTACTGCAACGGACCAAGAAATTGAACATTGGGTTAAAAGATGGCTGCAGCTTGCCACTGACAGGGACGGAGGCCGTCGGGCAAGAGAAAAAAAAATCTTGTCTTCCCCTGGTTCTGACACTGGCCCTTGACGTTATTTCTAATATTTAGACTTTGGACTAATGATTTCTTTGGACTGCCTTCTGGTTCGACCCCTGCCTGTTCAACCGACTCCCCTTTTCTCCTGCTAGTTTTAAACTGTTGATCTAAATTGTCCACGTGAAGAATCCTCTGTTAGAGGTTACACAATGTATTCAGTTCTGTGAGAATAGTTGAATGTGTAATAAAATTCTGTATGCATTTATTTGATGCCAGATGTCATTTGCTATCTGGGATGTACATACCCACAGTGTGCCCACACTTTCCCTACAGTGTACCCACAATTAGCCCCAAGCAGGCCCACTCTGCTTAGTGTGGGCCAGCCCACACTTTGGGCTGTCCCACTGGGGCCCCACCTTGGCCCCATAGTGTGGGGCCCACACGTGCCCCGCATTTCACGCCGGTATCTGGGCCCACAGTGGGCTGCCCGCAATGGCCCCACATGGGCCCTTAATGGGCTTGCTGTGGGCCCACAATGGGCCCTAATGGGGACCCACTCTGCTTAGTGTGGGCCAGCCCACAGCCAGCCCACACTTTGGGCTGTCCCACTGGGGCCCCACTTGGGCCCCATAGTGTGGGGCCCACACGTGCCCCGCATTTCACGCCGGTATCTGGGCCCACAGTGGGCTGCCCACACGGGCCCCATATGGGCCCCAAAGAAGCACGTTTGCTGGGTTGCCAGGCTGCGGATGACCATATAATATTAATGCAAACATTTCAGCAGTAAGCTATTTAATTTATCACAACTTCATAATCAGTACTGAGAAAGAAATATCCATATAGTATAATAGTCATAATATCCATACAGAATCCTAGGACAGAGTCCTGGTGTTGTTTACCCATAGCGACGGTTGCTATATGTCGCTGGATGAGAGACACAACCAAATAAAAAAAGAAAGGAAAAAAAGTACAATTATAAAATATCTCACCTAAATGAAGACATGAGGGACTTGTATTCAAATCTATCGGAGGCCCCTCTACGGTGCACCGCGACGAAGAGGGGTACCATGTGGGGGAAGGGCGATCTCAGTCAGGCGGTGGGGGAAGGGCGGGCTGCTTGACCTTGTAAAAGTGTTTTAAAAACGCATGGCCACAACATTTATACATTTATACATCATTGGAGAAGCACTTCTGATTAACTCTCTATCTATCTGTCAGTCTGGAGTTCATCTCACTCCACTGAAGTCTCCGCGCTGCTGTGGGGGAAGGGCGATCTCAGTCAGGCGGTGGGGGTAGGGCGGGCTGGGCGAGAGCATCAGAGGCTGGGGGGAGGGGTGCGAGTCACAGGAGACTGTCAGTTCTCAATTAGGGTTTGACATCCAATGGCTTTTAAAATCAAAGTTAGAACAAAATAAATCTGTACAATCAGACATGTAAACGTGCTAGCTTGATTCATGATTCTTTTAAACACTTTTTGTACTATATGTAACTGCTCTCTTGCTCTCTCTCTCTTTCTCATAATATTTGCTGTAACTGTCCTCTATCTCCTGAATTTCAGCAGGAAACTTACAGACTCATATTCTCTCATGCAGTTACAGAAGCAGCATTTTGACTGTACCACTTCTGCACGAGATGAGAACACATTTTAAGAGTTTCTTGGGTCAAGAAAACGCTCGCTCTGTCTGGATGTGCTTAAATACACAGCAAGGATACTTTGCTGTCACATATCACACAAATATATAAATATAAATCACACATATAATCACACATAAATATAAAGCTGCTAGACCTTGTAAAAGTGTTTTAAAAACGCATGGCCACAACAGATTTATACATCATTGGAGAAGCACTTCTGATTAACTCTCTATCCATCTGTCAGTCTGGAGTTCATCTCACTCCACTGAAGTCTCTGTGCTGCTGTGGGGGAAGGGCGATCTCAGTCAGGCGGTGGGGGAAGGGCGGGCTGAGCGAGAGCGATCGGAGGCTGGGGGTGAGGGGTGCGAGTCACAGGACACTGTCAGTTCTCAATTAGGGTTTGACATCCAATGGCTTTTAAAATCAAAGTTAGAACAAAATAAATCTGTACAATCAGACATGTAAACGTGCTAGCTTGATTAATGATTCTTTTAAACACTTTTTGTACTATATGTAACTGCTCTCTTGCTCTCTCTCTCTCTCTCTCTCTCTCTCATAATATTTGCTGTAACTGTCCTCCTCTATCTCCAGAATTTCAGCAGGAAACTTACAGACTCATATTCTCTCATGCAGTTACAGAAGCAGCATTTTGACTGTACCACTTCTGCACGAGATGAGAACACATTTTAAGAGTTTCTTGGGTCAAGAAAACACTCGCTGTCTGGATGTGCTTAAATACACAGCAAGGATACTTTCCTGTCACATATCACACAAATATATAAATATAAATCACACATAAATATAAAGCTGCTAGACCTTGTAAAAGTGTTTTAAAAACGCATGGCCACAACAGATTTATACATCATTGGAGAAGCACTTCTGATTAACTCTCTATCTAGCTGCCAGTCTGGAGTTCATCTCACTCCACTGAAGTCTCTGCGCTGCTGTGGGGGAAGGGCGATCTCAGTCAGGCGGTGGGGGAAGGGCGGGCTGGGCGAGAGCAATCAGAGGCTGGTGGGGGAGGGGTCGAGTCACAGCAGACTGTCAGCTGCTATCTCTCTTAACCCTCAATTATGGTTTGAGTTAGGTGAGCAGGGGTTTTGACATCCAATGGCTTTTAAAATCAAAGTAAGAACAAAATAAATCTGTACAATCAGACATGTACACGTGCTAGCTTGATTCATGATTCTTTTAAACACTTTTTGTACTATATGTAACTGCTCTCTTGCTCTCTCTCTCTCTCTCTCATAATATTTGCTGTAACTGTCCTCCTCTATCTCCAGAATTTCAGCAGGAAACTTACAGACTCATATTCTCTCATGCAGTTACAGAAGCAGCATTTTGACTGTACCACTTCTGCACGAGATGAGAACACATTTTAAGAGTTTCTTGGGTCAAGAAAACACTCGCTGTCTGGATGTGCTTAAATACACAGCAAGGATACTTTCCTGTCACATATCACACAAATATATAAATATAAATAACACATAAATATAAAGCTGCTAGACCTTGTAAAAGTGTTTTAAAAACGCATGGCCACAACAGATTTATACATCATTGGAGAAGCACTTCTGATTAACTCTCTATCTATCTGTCAGTCTGGAGTTCATCTCACTCCACTGAAGTCTCTGTGCTGCTGTGGGGGAAGGGCGATCTCAGTCAGGCGGTGGGGGAAGGGCGGGCTGGGCGAGAGCAATCAGAGGCTGGTGGGGGAGGGGTCGAGTCAGCTGCTATCTCTTAGGGATGGGCGATACCTGACTTTTTAAATTTGATACGATACCGATATTTTTGGGTATAATTTTACCGATATAGATACCGATACCGATTATTTCTTAAATGTGTATGTGATTTTTCAAAAAAATGTAAAGTTAAATATATATATATATATATATATATATATATATATATATATATATATATATATATGTGTGTGTGTGTATATATATATATATATATATATATATTACACTTAAAGGCAAATTACATCCACACATGACACATAAGACATATTGGCCATTAATAAATTTATTACAAAAGTAAATTTCACAACAAATAAATAAAAATGTTTAAAGAGGTTGCTTGTGCTGCTGCTGTGTGACACTTTCTTGTCACAAATATAGCATCTCGCAATACTTTTTTCTGCCGTTGAAAAGTAGCACCACACCACGCTACGCTTTCTTTCTGCCATACTTAGTGCCATTCTGTTTATGCGCACCGCGGACAATATGCGACGTGTGCCGTGAAAGTGACGTGTACGTGTGGGCGGGGCACGTTGCTCGCGTTTCTCACAGTCATCACGTGACACAGGTGAGCTAAATGTCAGAGGGGGGATTTCAGTTTTAGCACAAACATTAAACAGAAGTACCGAAAACACGTTTTGCAGAAATTATTCATTTAATTTTAATATCGATATTTTTGTGGAGATATCGATACCAAGTAAGTAGCTTGTGAGTATCGATATATCGATACTGCGGCATCGATATGCCCATCCCTACTATCTCTCTTAACCCTCAATTATGGTTTGAGTTAGGTGAGCAGGGGTTTGACATCTAATGGCTTTTAAAATCAAAGTTAGAACAAAATAAATCTGTACAATCAGACATGTACACGTGCTAGCTTGATTCATGATTCTTTTAAACACTTTTTGTACTATATGTAACTGCTCTCTTGCTCTCTCTCTCTCTCTCTCTCATATTTGCTGTAACTGTCCTCCTCTATCTCCAGAATTTCAGCAGGAAACTTACAGACTCTTATTCTCTCATGCAGTTACAGAAGCAGCATTTTGACTGTACCACTTCTGCACGAGATGAGAACACATTTTTAGAGTTTCTTGGGTCAAGAAAACACTCGCTCTGTCTGGATGTGCTTAAATACACACCAAGGATACTTTCCTGTCACATATCACACAAATATATAAATATAAATCACTCATATAATCACACATAAATATAAAGCTGCTAGACCTTGTAAAAGTGTTTTAAAAACGCATGGCCACAACAGATTTATACATCATTGGAGAAGCGCTTCTGATTAACTCTCTATCTAGCTGCCAGTCTGGAGTTCATCTCACTCCACTGAAGTCTCTGTGCTGCTGTGGGGGAAGGGCGATCTCAGTCAGGCAGTGGGGGAAGGGCGGGCTGAGCGAGAGCGATCGGAGGCTGGGGAGGAGGGGTGCGAGTCACAGGAGACTGTCAGTTCTCAATTAGGGTTTGACATCCAATGGCTTTTAAAATCAAAGTTAGAACAAAATAAATCTGTACAATCAGACATGTAAACGTGCTAGCTTGATTCATGATTCTTTAAACACTTTTTGTACTATATGTAACTGCTCTCTTGCTCTCTCTCTCTCTCTCTCATAATATTTGCTGTAACTGTCCTCCTCTTTCTCCTGAATTTCAGCAGGAAACTTACAGACTCATATTCTCTCATGCAGTTACAGAAGCAGCATTTTGACTGTACCACTTCTGCACAAGATGAGAACACATTTTAAGAGTTTCTTGGGTCAAGAAAACACTCGCTGTCTGGATGTGCTTAAATACACAGTGAGGATACTTTCCTGTCACATATCACACAAATATATAAATATAAATCACACATATAATCACACATAAATATAAAGCTGCTAGACCTTGTAAAAGTGTTTTAAAAACGCATGGCCACAACAGATTTATGTATCATTGGAGAAGCACTTCTGATTAACTCTCTATCTATCTGTCAGTCTGGAGTTCATCTCACTCCACTGAAGTCTCTGTGCTGCTGTGGGGGAAGGGCGGGCTGGGCGAGAGCAATCAGGGGCTGGTGGGGGAGGGGTCGAGTCACAGCAGACTGTCAGCTGCTATCTCTCTTAATCCTCAATTATGGTTTGAGTTAGGTGAGCAGGGGTTTGACATCCAATGGCTTTTAAAATCAAAGTTAGAACAAAATAAATCTGTACAATCAGACATGTACACGTGCTAGCTTGATTCATGATTCTTTTAAACACTTTTTGTACTATATGTAACTGCTCTCTTGCTCTCTCTCTCTCTCTCTCTCATATTTGCTGTAACTGTCCTCCTCTATCTCCAGAATTTCAGCAGGAAACTTACAGACTCTTATTCTCTCATGCAGTTACAGAAGCAGCATTTTGACTGTACCACTTCTGCACGAGATGAGAACACATTTTTAGAGTTTCTTGGGTCAAGAAAACACTCGCTCTGTCTGGATGTGCTTAAATACACAGCAAGGATACTTTCCTGTCACCAGTCACACATATATATAAAATATAAATCACTCATATAATCACACATAAATATAAAGCTGCTAGACCTTGTAAAAGTGTTTTAAAAACGCATGGCCACAACAGATTTATACATCATTGGAGAAGCACTTCTGATTAACTCTCTATCTAGCTGCCAGTCTGGAGTTCATCTCACTCCACTGAAGTCTCTGTGCTGCTGTGGGGGAAGGGCGATCTCAGTCAGGCAGTGGGGGAAGGGCGGGCTGAGCGAGAGCGATCGGAGGCTGGGGGGGAGGGGTGCGAGTCACAGGAGACTGTCAGTTCTCAATTAGGGTTTGACATCCAATGGCTTTTAAAATCAAAGTTAGAACAAAATAAATCTGTACAATCAGACATGTAAATGTGCTAGCTTGATTCATGATTCTTTTAAACACTTTTTGTACTATATGTAACTGCTCTCTTGCTCTCTCTCTCTCATAATATTTGCTGTAACTGTCCTCCTCTATCTCCAGAATTTCAGCAGGAAACTTACAGACTCATATTCTCTCATGCAGTTACATAAGCAGCATTTTGACTGTACCACTTCTGCACAAGATGAGAACACATTTTAAGAGTTTCTTGGGTCAAGAAAACACTCGCTGTCTGGATGTGCTTAAATACACAGCAAGGATACTTTCCTGTCACATATCACACAAATATATAAATATAAATCACACATATAATCACACATAAATATAAAGCTGCTAGACCTTGTAAAAATGTTTTAAAAACGCATGGCCACAACAGATTTATACATCATTGGAGAAGTACTTCTGATTAACTCTCTATCTATCTGTCAGTCTGGAGTTCATCTCACTCCACTGAAGTCTCTGTGCTGCTGTGGGGGAAGGGTGATCTCAGTCAGGTGGTGGGGGAAGGGCGGGCTGGGCGAGAGCATTCAGAGGCTGGTGGGGGAGGGGTCGAGTCACAGCAGACTGTCAGCTGCTATCTCTCTTAACCCTCAATTATGGTTTGAGTTAGGTGAGCAGGGGTTTGACATCCAATGGCTTTTAAAATCAAAGTTAGAACAAAATAAATCTGTACAATCAGACATGTACACGTGCTAGCTTGATTCATGATTATTTTAAACACTTTTTGTACTATATGTAACTGCTCTCTTGCTCTCTCTCTCTCTCTCTCATAATATTTGCTGTAACTGTCCTCCTCTATCTCCAGAATTTCAGCAGGAAACTTACAGACTCATATTCTCTCATGCAGTTACAGAAGCAGCATTTTGACTGTACCACTTCTGCACAAGATGAGAACACATTTTAAGAGTTTCTTGGGTCAAGAAAACACTCGCTGTCTGGATGTGCTTAAATACACAGCAAGGATACTTTCCTGTCACATATCACACAAATATATAAATATAAATCACACATATAATCACACATAAATATAAAGCTGCTAGACCTTGTAAAAGTGTTTTAAAAACGCATGGCCACAACAGATTTATACATCATTGGAGAAGCACTTCTGATTAACTCTCTATCTAGCTGCCAGTCTGGAGTTCATCTCACTCCACTGAAGTCTCTGTGCTGCTGTGGGGGAAGGGCGATCTCAGTCAGGCGGTGGGGGAAGGGCGGGCTGAGCGAGAGCGATCGGAGGCTGGGGGGGAGGGGTGCGAGTCACAGGACACTGTCAGTTCTCAATTAGGGTTTGACATTCAATGGCTTTTAAAATCAAAGTTAGAACAAAATAAATCTGTACAATCAGACATGTAAACGTGCTAGCTTGATTCATGATTCTTTTAAACACTTTTTGTACTATATGTGACTGCTCTCTTGCTCTCTCTCTCTCATAATATTTGCTGTAACTGTCTTCCTCTATCTCCTGAATTTCAGCAGGAAACTTACAGACTCATATTCTCTCATGCAGTTACAGAAGCAGCATTTTGACTGTACCACTTCTGCACGAGATGAGAACACATTTTAAGAGTTTCTTGGGTCAAGAAAACACTCGCTGTCTGGATGTGCTTAAATACACAGCGAGGATACTTTCCTGTCACATATCACACAAATATATAAATATAAATCACACATAAATATAAAGCTGCTAGACCTTGTAAAAGTGTTTTAAAAACGCATGGCCACAACAGATTTATACATCATTGGAGAAGCACTTCTGATTAACTCTCTATCTATCTCTCAGTCTGGAGTTCATCTCACTCCACTGAAGTCTCTGCGCTGCTGTGGGGGAAGGGCGATCTCAGTCAGGCGGTGGGGGAAGGGCGGGCTGGGCGAGAGCAATCAGAGGCTGGTGGGAGAGGGGTCGAGTCACAGCAGACTGTCAGCTGCTATCTCTCTTAACCCTCAATTATGGTTTGAGTTAGGTGAGCAGGGGTTTGACATCCAATGGCTTTTAAAATCAAAGTTAGAACAAAATAAATCTGTACAATCAGACATGTACACGTGCTAGCTTGATTCATGATTATTTTAAACACTTTTTGTACTATATGTAACTGCTCTCTTGCTCTCGCTCTCTCTCTCTCTCTCTCTCATAATATTTGCTGTAACTGTCCTCCTCTATCTCCAGAATTTCAGCAGGAAACTTACAGACTCATATTCTCTCATGCAGTTACAGAAGCAGCATTTTGACTGTACCACTTCTGCACGAGATGAGAACACATTTTAAGAGTTTCTTGGGTCAAGAAAACACTCGCTCTGTCTGGATGTGCTTAAATACACAGCAAGGATACTTTCCTGTCACATATCACACAAATATATAAATATAAATCACACATATAATCACACATAAATATAAAGCTGCTAGACCTTGTAAAAGTGTTTTAAAAACGCATGGCCACAACAGATTTATACATCATTGGAGAAGCACTTCTGATTAACTCTCTATCTAGCTGCCAGTCTGGAGTTCATCTCACTCCACTGAAGTCTCTGTGCTGCTGTGGGGGAAGGGCGGTCTCAGTCAGGCGGTGGGGGAAGGGCGGGCTGAGCGAGAGCAATCGGAGGCTGGGGGGGAGGGGTGCGAGTCACAGGATACTGTCAGTTCTCAATTAGGGTTTGACATCCAATGGCTTTTAAAATCAAAGTTAGAACAAAATAAATCTGTACAATCAGACATGTAAACGTGCTAGCTTGATTCATGATTCTTTTCAACACTTTTTGTACTATATGTGACTGCTCTCTTGCTCTCTCTCTCTCATAATATTTGCTGTAACTGTCTTCCTCTATCTCCTGAATTTCAGCAGGAAACTTACAGACTCATATTCTCTCATGCAGTTACAGAAGCAGCATTTTGACTACCACTTCTGCACGAGATGAGAACACATTTTAAGAGTTTCTTGGGTCAAGAAAACACTCGCTGTCTGGATGTGCTTAAATACACAGCAAGGATACTTTCCTGTCACATATCACACAAATATATAAATATAAATCACACATAAATATAAAGCTGCTAGACCTTGTAAAAGTGTTTTAAAAACGCATGGCCACAACAGATTTATACATCATTGGAGAAGCACTTCTGATTAACTCTCTATCTATCTGTCAGTCTGGAGTTCATCTCACTCCACTGAAGTCTCTGTGCTGCTGTGGGGGAAGGGCGGGCTGGGCGAGAGCAATCAGAGGCTGGTGGGGGAGGGGTCGAGTCACAGCAGACTGTCAGCTGCTATCTCTCTTAACCCTCAATTATGGTTTGAGTTAGGTGAGCAGGGGTTTGACATCCAATGGCTTTTAAAATCAAAGGTAGAACAAAATAAATCTGTACAATCAGACATGTACACGTGCTAGCTTGATTCATGATTATTTTAAACACTTTTTGTACTATATGTAACTGCTCTCTTGCTCTCTCTCTCTCTCTCTCTCTCATAATATTTGCTGTAACTGTCCTCCTCTATCTCCAGAATTTCAGCAGGAAACTTACAGACTCATATTCCCTCATGCAGTTACAGAAGCAGCATTTTGACTGTACCACTTCTGCACGAGATGAGAACACATTTTAAGATTTTCATGGGTCAAGAAAACACTCGCTCTGTCTGGATGTGCTTAAATACACAGCAAGGATACTTTCCTGTCACATATCACACAAATATATAAATATAAATCACACATATAATCACACATAAATATAAAGCTGCTAGACCTTGTAAAAGTGTTTTAAAAACGCATGGCCACAACAGATTTATACATCATTGGAGAAGCACTTCTGATTAACTCTCTATCTAGCTGCCAGTCTGGAGTTCATCTCACTCCACTGAAGTCTCTGTGCTGCTGTGGGGGAAGGGCGATCTCAGTCAGGCGGTGGGGGAAGGGCGGGCTGAGCGAGAGCGATCGGAGGCTGGGGGGGAGGGGTGCGAGTCACAGGACACTGTCAGTTCTCAATTAGGGTTTGACATCCAATGGCTTTTAAAATCAAAGTTAGAACAAAATAAATCTGTACAATCAGACATGTAAACGTGCTAGCTTGATTCATGATTCTTTTAAACACTTTTTGTACTATATGTAACTGCTCTCTTGCTCTCTCTCTCTCATAATATTTGCTGTAACTGTCCTCCTCTATCTCCTGAATTTCAGCAGGAAACTTACAGACCCATATTCTCTCATGCAGTTACAGAAGCAGCATTTTGACTGTACGGTGGGGGAAGGGCGGGCTGAGCGAGAGCGATCGGAGGCTGGGGGGGAGGGGTGCGAGTCACAGGAGACTGTCAGTTCTATGGGATTAGTTTTGTGCCAATAAGAACGAAAGTAACTTTTTAAGAAACAAACGAAAAAATGAATTGAAACTGAAAAAAAATTAAATTACAACCAAAATGTTTGACTTCGTTTTTAATACACTGCACGTTTTGCTAATTGTTTTCTCCATTTTCGTTCGATGATTTGTACTTACAGATGCGTTTCCAGAGTTTTCATTTACGCTTCTGAAATTTTCGTTTACGATCCCAAAGTTTGCGTTCGATATTCTGTCACAATTCTCTCGCGGGGGCGGGCTAGCAGTGGTGTGTTCTTGTTGGCTACTGAGTTTCTGATTGGCAGCTTCCGTGACCTGGAAGTGAAGTCATGTGAGTGTTGTGTTGACATCTTCACATGTGCGGATCGTGTGAATGTGATCGTCTTAGTTTTGGTGATATACAGCTGGGAGTTTATATATTTCTATATTATTTTATCTGCTGCTACACTATGTTGAGATGACTTCTTATGAATAGCACAGATGAATGATATAATCATCATTAACATCAATCATCGTCTCTATCAGGATACTGGATACTCGAGGTAAGTTATTAATTTAAGTTTTAAATAAATCAGTAAGTACTTGCTTTTGCTTTGTCTTGAGGAGATGTATTTTAGAGCACATTTAGAGCCCACGATGTTGTACAGCAGTGTTGCTGCTTATGCATATTACAGTCTTCGATTAGATCATATTTAAGGGTAAAAGTTGTGTTTAATAATAATACATATTTGTTCAAATATATAACCTATTACTTGCAAGTAATTATGAATTAAACTTATATATGTTTATTTAAAACAAATTTGTGTGTGTGTGTGTATATATATATATATATATATATATATATATATATATATATATATATATATATATATTAATTATACATATACAAATTTGTTTTAAATAAACATTATATGTTAAGTATGCAGTGTGTTGTGTGGGAGTTTGTATTGTTAGATTATAATACATATCCTTTCTCGTTTTCCAGGGAGTGGAGCAACTTTTCCATAAACAAAATTCAGATGCTGACCCAGAGGATGGAGAGGTAGTGCCAGAGATCCACTGTCCCAAACACAAGAATCTTATTTTCTTCAGACACGTCACCTTTGGATGACTGGGATCTTGATATTCAGACACCTGATATTGTGCAAATATTTAAATTTCTTTGGAGTTCTAGATTAAAACAAACACAGTGCACAAATACACAAGAGGTTGCACTTTATTCTTATTAGTGTATGCTGATCTCGTATTAGCATACCGACATCATATGAATGTTAAAGGGGATAGTTCACCTTAAAATAAAAATTCTCATATATTGTACTCACCCTCATGCCATTCCAGATGCATATTACTTTCTTTCTATAGATAAACACAAATTAAGTCGTAAAGACACTTAAAAAAATAAATGCACAGCGACCATTAATAATAATTTAAACTGTTTTAACTATTAACAATTGCTCCAGACCAACTGCCGGGTTACAATCCATTTGTATTATATGGACTCACAGAAATGGATTATTTTCTGAAAAGTCTTTCTTTGTGTTTATGTGAAGAAAGAAAGTCATAAACATCTGGGAAAGCATGAAGGTGAAATGATGAGAGAATGTAAATGTTTTTGGGTGAACTATCCCTGTAAAGACTAATATTTTACTCCATTACCACATAATGTACCCACCCATTCACTGTTTTGTCACTTTGTACTGTAACAGGAACTGTTCAAAGGATCATTGTTTCATTTAAAATATAAATTAATTTTTCACATGTTTTCTATATATGTACTTGTGTATTTTTTAAGGTAATGTATATCATGACAATACTGTGCATTACTTGAATATTTTAGTGTTTTGTGGATTCTGGTCTTTCCCATCACAACATGATTGCATTCAACACTTTCACTTTGATACTTGTGTATATGCTGTAGTGACAATAAAGAATGTTAAATTTATTTATATTGATCTATATTTTAATTTACATTTATTCAACTGTTTTTTTTTTATAAAAGTCACAATTGAAACTGTTGGTTATTATTAAAAAAGAATTTCCAATTTTAAAAAGAATATTTACTGAGATGGCCTTTGAGGATTATACCGTCTGACAGCAAGCCACGATTGTAATTATTTATATTTTGTTTGAATTCTTCAGATTTAAGTGATTACTTGTGAAAGTGTAAATGCGTATTGCTAATAATGATCAGCGTGATGGCCAGGGTTTCCACCCTGACCTGTTTGGAGTGAGACTTTCTCGACAGCAGAATATACACTTACATTTACATTATTCTCTTTAAAGCACAACCTAATCAGACCCAACAATAAAGAACCATCAAGAATAAACAAATATTCTCCGAAAACATTGGACATTATGTAATATTTTCAGTATTACGTTTAACAGTACTTTAATGTACAATTAAACCTCAAGACTTTCATTTTCTCTCGCGTTTGATCTCTCGGGCTTCTAAAAGCTTTTGTCGACAAAGTACTAGCAGCAGATATAATTCAAAAACTAAACTAATATCTTTATATCACTAAAATGAAATAGGAAGCCATTACAGTCCATCACACCCGCACATGTGAAGATGTCAACACAACACTGACATGACGTCTTGACTTCCAGGTCACTGAAGCTGCCAATCAGAAACTCAGTAGCCAATAAGAACACACCACTGCTAGCCCCGCCCCCGCGAGAGAATTGTGACAGAATATCGAACGCAAACTTTGGGATTGTAAACGAAAATTTCAGAAGCGTAAATGAAAACTCCGGAAACGCATCTGTAAGTACAAATCATTGAACGAAAATGGAGAAAACAATTAGCAAAACATGCAGTGTATTAAAAACGAAGTCAAACATTTTGGTTGCAATTTAATTTTTTTTCAGTTTCAATTGATTTTTTCGTTTGTTTCTTAAAAAGTTACGTTCGTTCTTATTGGCACAAAACTAATTCCATACAGTTCTCAATTAGGGTTTGACATCCAATGGCTTTTAAAATCAAAGTTAGAACAAAATAAATCTGTACAATCAGACATGTAAACGTGCTACCTTGATTCATGATTCTTTTAAATACTTTTTGTATTATATGTAACTGCTCTCTTGCTCTCTCTCTCTCTCTCTCTCTCTCTCTATATATATATATATATATATATATATATATATATATATTCAAGGACATTTTTGTTTGTTTAAATCACAGTACTGGTTCTTCAAACTTAAAAAAAAAGAAAAAAACAGTCGTGGAGTAAGTCTTTCTAGAGAGAACATCTCTCTGGAACAGACATCTTATTTTCTACTAATTCATTTATTTAACATTTCGAGGGTCTAAATCAGTGGTTCTTAACCTGGGTTCAATCAAACCCCACGGGTTCGGTGAGTCAGTCTCAGGGGTTCGGTGGAGGTCAAGACACATACCCGACTCGTATGATTCCCGATGACACACCCCGCTTTTTCCTATTAAGAAGGGTTCGGTGAATGCGCATATGAAACTGGTGGGGTTCAGTACCTCCAACAAGGTTAAGAACCACTGGTCTAAATAAAACTTTAAAGTTTAAAAGTTCATACTAGTTCATATCTTATATTTTGCTTTGTGCAATGCAACAGCATGTGTTTTCTCTTCATTGCACAACCAAATAAAGTGCATCTATGCAATTTTGCACTATCTCTTCAAAATAGCATATATGTTAACTCCATGCACAGCAAAATGAATTAATGCTGATACACTTAGTCGTTTTTCTGAAAAATGGTGCACGCTCAGAAAGACGACTAAGTGTCAAAATTACTCCGTTCTGTGCAATGCAACAGCACATGTGTTTTCTCTTCATTGCACAACGAAATAAAGTGCATCTATGCAATTTTGCACTATCTCTTCAAAATAGCATATATGTTAACTCCATGCACAGCAGAATGAATTAATGCTGATACACTTAGTCGTTTTTCTGAAAAATGGTGCACGCTCAGAAAACCGACTAAGTGTCAAAATTACTCCGTTCTGTGCAATGCAACAGCACATGTGTTTTCTCTTCATTGCACAGCGAAATAAAGTGCATCAATGCAATTTTGCATTATCTCTTCAAAATAGCATATATGTTAACTCCATGCACAGCAGAATGAATTAATGCTTAAACACTTAGTCGTTTTTCTGAAAAATGGTGCACGCTCAGAAAAACGACTAAGTGTCAAAATTACTCCGTTCTGTGCAATGCAACAGCACATGTGTTTTCTCTTCATTGCACAACGAAATAAAGTGCATCAATGCAATTTTGCATTATCTCTTCAAAATAGCATATATGTTAACTCCATGCACAGCAGAATGAATTAATGCTGATACACTTAGTCGTTTTTCTGAAAAATGGTGCACGCTCAGAAAACCGACTAAGAGTCAAAATTACTCCGTTCTGTGCAATGCAACAGCACATGTGTTTTCTCTTCATTGCACAGCGAAATAAAGTGCATCAATGCAATTTTGCATTATCTCTTCAAAATAGCATACATGTTAACTCCATGCACAGCAGAATGAATAATGCTGATACACTTAGTCGTTTTTCTGAAAAATGGTGCACGCTCAGAAAAACGACTAAGTGTCAAAATTACTCTGTTCTGTGCAATGCAACAGCACATGTGTTTTCTCTTCATTGCACAACGAAATAAAGTGCATCAATGCAATTTTGCATTATCTCTTCAAAATAGCATACATGTTAACTCCATGCACAGCAGAATGAATAATGCTGATACACTTAGTCGTTTTTCTGAAAAATGGTGCACACTCAGAAAAACGACTAAGTGTCAAAATTACTCTGTTCTGTGCAATGCAACAGCACATGTGTTTTCTCTTCATTGCACAACGAAATAAAGTGCATCAATGCAATTTTGCATTATCTCTTCAAAATAGCATACATGTTAACTCCTTGTACAGCAGAATGAATAATGCTGATACACTTGGTCGTTTTTCTGAAAATGCGTGCACCATTTTTCAGAAAAACGACTAAGTGTCAAAATTACTCCGTTCTGTGCAAAGCAACAGCACATGTGTTTTCTCTTCATTGCACAACGAAATAAAGTGCATCAATGCAATTTTGCATTATCTCTTCAAAATAGCATACATGTTAACTCCATGCACAGCAGAATGAATAATACTGATACACTTAGTCGTTTTTCTGAAAAATGGTGCACGCTCAGAAAAACGACTAAGTGTCAAAATTACTCCGTTCTGTGCAATGCAACAGCACATGTGTTTTCTCTTCATTGCACAACGAAATAAAGTGCATCAATGCAATTTTGCATTGTCTCTTCAAAATAGCATATATGTTAACTCCATGCACAGCAGAATGAATTAATGCTGATACACTTTGTCGTTTTTCTGAAAAATGGTGCACGCTCAGAAAAACGACTAAGTGTCAAAATTACTCCGTTCTGTGCAATGCAACAGCACATGTGTTTTCTCTTCATTGCACAACGAAATAAAGTGCATCAATGCAATTTTGCATTATCTCTTCAAAATAGCATACATGTTAACTCCTTGTACAGCAGAATGAATAATGCTGATACACTTAGTCGTTTTTCTGAAAAATGCGTGCACCATTTTTCAGAAAAACGACTAAGTGTCAAAATTACTCCGTTCAGTGCAAGGCAACAGCACATGTGTTTTCTCTTCATTGCACAACGAAATAAAGTGCATCAATGCAATTTTGCATTATCTCTTCAAAATAGCATACATGTTAACTCCATGCACTGCAGAATGAATTAATGCTGATACACTTAGTCGTTTTTCTGAAAAATGGTGCACGCTCAGAAAAACGACTAAGTGTCAAAATTACTCCGTTCTGTGCAATGCAACAGCACATGTGTTTTCTCTTCATTGCACAACAAAATAAAGTGCATCAATGCAATTTGGCATTATCTCTTCAAAATAGCATATATGTTAACTCCATGCACAGCAGAATGAATTAATGCTGATACACTTAGTCGTTTTTCTGAAAAATGGTGCACGCTCAGAAAACCGACTAAGTTTCAAAATTACTCCGTTCTGTGCAATGCAACAGCACATGTGTTTTCTCTTCATTGCACAGCGAAATAAAGTGCATCAATGCAATTTTGCATTATCTCTTCAAAATAGCATATATGTTAACTCCATGCACAGCAGAATGAATAATGCTGATTCACTTAGTCATTTTTCTGAAAAATGGTGCACGCTCAGAAAAACGACTAAGTGTCAAAATTACTCCGTTCAGTGCAAGGCAACAGCACATGTGTTTTCTCTTCATTGCACAACGAAATAAAGTGCATCAATGCAATTTTGCATGATCTCTTCAAAATAGCATACATGTTAACTCCATGCACTGCAGAATGAATTAATGCTGATACACTTAGTCGTTTTTCTGAAAAATGGTGCACGCTCAGAAAAACGACTAAGTGTAAAAATAACTCCGTTCTGTGCAATGCAACAGCACATGTGTTTTCTCTTCATTGCACAACGAAATAAAGTGCATCAATGCAATTTTGCATTATCTCTTCAAAATAGCATATATGTTAACTCCATGCACAGCAGAATGAATAATGCTGATTCACTTAGTCATTTTTCTGAAAAATGGTGCACGCTCAGAAAACCGACTAAGTGTCAAAATTACTCCGTTCTGTGCAATGCAACAGCACATGTGTTTTCTCTTCATTGCACAGCGAAATAAAGTGCATCAATGCAATTTTGCATTATCTCTTCAAAATAGCATATATGTTAACTCCATGCACAGCAGAATGAATTAATGCTGATACACTTAGTCGTTTTTCTGAAAAATGGTGCACGCTCAGAAAAACGACTAAGTGTCAAAATTACTCCGTTCTGTGCAATGCAACAGCACATGTGTTTTCTCTTCATTGCACAACGAAATAAAGTGCATCAATGCAATTTTGCATTATCTCTTCAAAATAGCATACATCTTAACTCCATGCACAGCAGAACGAATAATGCTGCTACACTTAGTCGTTTTTCTGAAAAATGGTGCACGCTCAGAAAAACGACTAAGTGTCAAAATTACTCCGTTCTGTGCAATGCAACAGCACATGTGTTTTCTCTTCATTGCACAACGAAATAAAGTGCATCAATGCAATTTTGCATTATCTCTTCAAAATAGCATACATGTTAACTCCTTGTACAGCAGAATGAATAATGCTGATACACTTAGTCGTTTTTCTGAAAAATGCGTGCACCATTTTTCAGAAAAACGACTAAGTGTCAAAATTACTCGGTTCTGTGCAAAGCAACAGCACATGTGTTTTCTCTTCATTGCACAACGAAATAAAGTGCATCAATGCAATTTTGCATTATCTCTTCAAAATAGCATACATGTTAACTCCATGCACAGCAGAATGAATAATGCTGATACACTTAGTCGTTTTTCTGAAAAATGGTGCACGCTCAGAAAAACGACTGAGTGTCAAAATTACTCCGTTCTGTGCAATGCAACAGCACATGTGTTTTCTCTTCATTGCACAACGAAATAAAGTGCATCAATGCAATTTTGCATTATCTCTTCAAAATAGCATATATGTTAACTCCATGCACAGCAGAATGAATAATGCTGATTCACTTAGTCGTTTTTCTGAAAAATGGTGCACGCTCAGAAAAACGACTAAGTGTCAAAATTACTCCGTTCAGTGCAAGGCAACAGCACATGTGTTTTCTCTTCATTGCACAACGAAATAAAGTGCATCAATGCAATTTTGCATTATCTCTTCAAAATAGCATACATGTTAACTCCATGCACAGCAGAATGAATTAATGCTGATACACTTAGTCGTTTTTCTGAAAAATGGTGCACGCTCAGAAAAACGACTAAGTGTCAAAATTACTCCGTTCTGTGCAATGCAACAGCACATGTGTTTTCTCTTCATTGCACAACGAAATAAAGTGCATCAATGCAATTTTGCATTATCTCTTCAAAATAGCATACATGTTAACTCCATGCACAGCAGAATGAATTAATGCTGATACACTTAGTCGTTTTTCTGAAAAATGGTGCACGCTCAGAAAAACGACTAAGTGTCAAAATTACTCCGTTCTGTGCAATGCAACAGCACATGTGTTTTCTCTTCATTGCACAACGAAATAAAGTGCATCAATGCAATTTTGCATTATCTCTTCAAAATAGCATATATGTTAACTCCATGCACAGCAGAATGAATAATGCTGATTCACTTAGTCGTTTTTCTGAAAAATGGTGCACGCTCAGAAAAACGACTAAGTGTCAAAATTACTCCGTTCTGTGCAATGCAACAGCACATGTGTTTTCTCTTCATTGCACAACGAAATAAAGTGCATCAATGCAATTTTGCATTATCTCTTCAAAATAGCATACATGTTAACTCCATGCACAGCAGAATGAATTAATGCTGATACACTTAGTCGTTTTTCTGAAAAATGGTGCACGCTCAGAAAAACGACTAAGTGTCAAAATTTACTCCGTTCTGTGCAATGCAACAGCACATGTGTTTTCTCTTCATTGCACAACGAAATAAAGTGCATCAATGCAATTTTGCATTATCTCTTCAAAATAGCATATATGTTAACTCCATGCACAGCAGAATGAATAATGCTGATTCACTTAGTCGTTTTTCTGAAAAATGGTGCACGCTCAGAAAAACGACTAAGTGTCAAAATTACTCCGTTCTGTGCAATGCAACAGCACATGTGTTTTCTCTTCATTGCACAACGAAATAAAGTGCATCAATGCAATTTTGCATTATCTCTTCAAAATAGCATACATGTTAACTCCATGCACAGCAGAATGAATTAATGCTGATACACTTAGTCGTTTTTCTGAAAAATGGTGCACGCTCAGAAAAACGACTAAGTGTCAAAATTACTCCGTTCTGTGCAATGCAACAGCACATGTGTTTTCTCTTCATTGCACAACGAAATAAAGTGCATCAATGCAATTTTGCATTATCTCTTCAAAATAGCATACATGTTAACTCCATGCACAGCAGAATGAATAATGCTGATACACTTAGTCGTTTTTCTGAAAAATGGTGCACGCTCAGAAAAACGACTAAGTGTCAAAATTACTCCGTTCTGTGCAATGCAACAGCACATGTGTTTTCTCTTCATTGCACAACGAAATAAAGTGCATCAATGCAATTTTGCATTATCTCTTCAAAATAGCATATATGTTAACTCCATGCACAGCAGAATGAATTAATGCTGATACACTTAGTCGTTTTTCTGAAAAATGGTGCACGCTCAGAAAAACGACTAAGTGTCAAAATTACTCCGTTCTGTGCAATGCAACAGCACATGTGTTTTCTCTTCATTGCACAACGAAATAAAGTGCATCAATGCAATTTTGCATTATCTCTTCAAAATAGCATACATGTTAACTCCATGCACAGCAGAATGAATTAATGCTGATACACTTAGTCGTTTTTCTGAAAAATGGTGCACGCTCAGAAAAACGACTAAGTGTCAAAATTACTCCGTTCTGTGCAATGCAACAGCACATGTGTTTTCTCTTCATTGCACAACGAAATAAAGTGCATCAATGCAATTTTGCATTATCTCTTCAAAATAGCATACATGTTAACTCCATGCACAGCAGAATGAATAATGCTGATACACTTAGTCGTTTTTCTGAAAAATGGTGCACGCTCAGAAAAACGACTAAGTGTCAAAATTACTCCGTTCTGTGCAATGCAACAGCACATGTGTTTTCTCTTCATTGCACAACGAAATAAAGTGCATCAATGCAATTTTGCATTATCTCTTCAAAATAGCATATATGTTAACTCCATGCACAGCAGAATGAATTAATGCTGATACACTTAGTCGTTTTTCTGAAAAATGGTGCACGCTCAGAAAAACGACTAAGTGTCAAAATTACTCCGTTCTGTGCAATGCAACAGCACATGTGTTTTCTCTTCATTGCACAACGAAATAAAGTGCATCAATGCAATTTTGCATTATCTCTTCAAAATAGCATACATGTTAACTCCATGCACAGCAGAATGAATAATGCTGATACACTTAGTCGTTTTTCTGAAAAATGGTGCACGCTCAGAAAAACGACTAAGTGTCAAAATTACTCCGTTCTGTGCAATGCAACAGCACATGTGTTTTCTCTTCATTGCACAACGAAATAAAGTGCATCAATGCAATTTTGCATTATCTCTTCAAAATAGCATACATGTTAACTCCATGCACAGCAGAATGAATTAATGCTGATACACTTAGTCGTTTTTCTGAAAAATGGTGCACGCTCAGAAAAACGACTAAGTGTCAAAATTACTCCGTTCTGTGCAATGCAACAGCACATGTGTTTTCTCTTCATTGCACAACGAAATAAAGTGCATCAATGCAATTTTTGCATTATCTCTTCAAAATAGCATATATGTTAACTCCATGCACAGCAGAATGAATTAATGCTGATACACTTAGTCGTTTTTCTGAAAAATGGTGCACGCTCAGAAAAACGACTAAGTGTCAAAATTACTCCGTTCTGTGCAATGCAACAGCACATGTGTTTTCTCTTCATTGCACAACGAAATAAAGTGCATCAATGCAATTTTGCATTATCTCTTCAAAATAGCATACATGTTAACTCCATGCACAGCAGAATGAATTAATGCTGATACACTTAGTCGTTTTTCTGAAAAATGGTGCACGCTCAGAAAAACGACTAAGTGTCAAAATTACTCCGTTCTGTGCAATGCAACAGCACATGTGTTTTCTCTTCATTGCACAACGAAATAAAGTGCATCAATGCAATTTTGCATTATCTCTTCAAAATAGCATACATGTTAACTCCATGCACAGCAGAATGAATAATGCTGATACACTTAGTCGTTTTTCTGAAAAATGGTGCACGCTCAGAAAAACGACTAAGTGTCAAAATTACTCCGTTCTGTGCAATGCAACAGCACATGTGTTTTCTCTTCATTGCACAACGAAATAAAGTGCATCAATGCAATTTTGCATTATCTCTTCAAAATAGCATACATGTTAACTCCATGCACAGCAGAATGAATAATGCTGATACACTTAGTCGTTTTTCTGAAAAATGGTGCACGCTCAGAAAAACGACTAAGTGTCAAAATTACTCCGTTCTGTGCAATGCAACAGCACATGTGTTTTCTCTTCATTGCACAACGAAATAAAGTGCATCAATGCAATTTTGCATTATCTCTTCAAAATAGCATATATGTTAACTCCATGCACAGCAGAATGAATAATGCTGATACACTTAGTCGTTTTTCTGAAAAATGGTGCACGCTCAGAAAAACGACTAAGTGTCAAAATTACTCCGTTCTGTGCAATGCAACAGCACATGTGTTTTCTCTTCATTGCACAACGAAATAAAGTGCATCAATGCAATTTTGCATTATCTCTTCAAAATAGCATACATGTTAACTCCATGCACAGCAGAATGAATAATGCTGATACACTTAGTCGTTTTTCTGAAAAATGGTGCACGCTCAGAAAAACGACTAAGTGTCAAAATTACTCCGTTCTGTGCAATGCAACAGCACATGTGTTTTCTCTTCATTGCACAACGAAATAAAGTGCATCAATGCAATTTTGCATTATCTCTTCAAAATAGCATACATGTTAACTCCATGCACAGCAGAATGAATTAATGCTGATACACTTAGTCGTTTTTCTGAAAAATGGTGCACGCTCAGAAAAACGACTAAGTGTCAAAATTACTCCGTTCTGTGCAATGCAACAGCACATGTGTTTTCTCTTCATTGCACAACGAAATAAAGTGCATCAATGCAATTTTGCATTATCTCTTCAAAATAGCATATATGTTAACTCCATGCACAGCAGAATGAATTAATGCTGATACACTTAGTCGTTTTTCTGAAAAATGGTGCACGCTCAGAAAAACGACTAAGTGTCAAAATTACTCCGTTCTGTGCAATGCAACAGCACATGTGTTTTCTCTTCATTGCACAACGAAATAAAGTGCATCAATGCAATTTTGCATTATCTCTTCAAAATAGCATATATGTTAACTCCATGCACAGCAGAATGAATTAATGCTGATACACTTAGTCGTTTTTCTGAAAAATGGTGCACGCTCAGAAAAACGACTAAGTGTCAAAATTACTCCGTTCTGTGCAATGCAACAGCACATGTGTTTTCTCTTCATTGCACAACGAAATAAAGTGCATCAATGCAATTTTGCATTATCTCTTCAAAATAGCATATATGTTAACTCCATGCACAGCAGAATGAATTAATGCTGATACACTTAGTCGTTTTTCTGAAAAATGGTGCACGCTCAGAAAAACGACTAAGTGTCAAAATTACTCCGTTCTGTGCAATGCAACAGCACATGTGTTTTCTCTTCATTGCACAACGAAATAAAGTGCATCAATGCAATTTTGCATTATCTCTTCAAAATAGCATACATGTTAACTCCATGCACAGCAGAATGAATAATGCTGATACACTTAGTCGTTTTTCTGAAAAATGGTGCACGCTCAGAAAAACGACTAAGTGTCAAAATTACTCCGTTCTGTGCAATGCAACAGCACATGTGTTTTCTCTTCATTGCACAACGAAATAAAGTGCATCAATGCAATTTTGCATTATCTCTTCAAAATAGCATATATGTTAACTCCATGCACAGCAGAATGAATTAATGCTGATACACTTAGTCGTTTTTCTGAAAAATGGTGCACGCTCAGAAAAACGACTAAGTGTCAAAATTACTCCGTTCTGTGCAATGCAACAGCACATGTGTTTTCTCTTCATTGCACAACGAAATAAAGTGCATCAATGCAATTTTGCATTATCTCTTCAAAATAGCATACATGTTAACTCCATGCACAGCAGAATGAATAATGCTGATTCACTTAGTCGTTTTTCTGAAAAATGGTGCACGCTCAGAAAAACGACTAAGTGTCAAAATTACTCCGTTCTGTGCAATGCAACAGCACATGTGTTTTCTCTTCATTGCACAACGAAATAAAGTGCATCAATGCAATTTTGCATTATCTCTTCAAAATAGCATATATGTTAACTCCATGCACAGCAGAATGAATTAATGCTGATACACTTAGTCGTTTTTCTGAAAAATGGTGCACGCTCAGAAAAACGACTAAGTGTCAAAATTACTCCGTTCTGTGCAATGCAACAGCACATGTGTTTTTCTCTTCATTGCACAACGAAATAAAGTGCATCAATGCAATTTTGCATTATCTCTTCAAAATAGCATATATGTTAACTCCATGCACAGCAGAATGAATTAATGCTGATACACTTAGTCGTTTTTCTGAAAAATGGTGCACGCTCAGAAAAACGACTAAGTGTCAAAATTACTCCGTTCTGTGCAATGCAACAGCACATGTGTTTTCTCTTCATTGCACAACGAAATAAAGTGCATCAATGCAATTTTGCATTATCTCTTCAAAATAGCATACATGTTAACTCCATGCACAGCAGAATGAATAATGCTGATACACTTAGTCGTTTTTCTGAAAAATGGTGCACGCTCAGAAAAACGACTAAGTGTCAAAATTACTCCGTTCTGTGCAATGCAACAGCACATGTGTTTTCTCTTCATTGCACAACGAAATAAAGTGCATCAATGCAATTTTGCATTATCTCTTCAAAATAGCATATATGTTAACTCCATGCACAGCAGAATGAATTAATGCTGATACACTTAGTCGTTTTTTCTGAAAAATGGTGCACGCTCAGAAAAACGACTAAGTGTCAAAATTACTCCGTTCTGTGCAATGCAACAGCACATGTGTTTTCTCTTCATTGCACAACGAAATAAAGTGCATCAATGCAATTTTGCATTATCTCTTCAAAATAGCATATATGTTAACTCCATGCACAGCAGAATGAATAATGCTGATACACTTAGTCGTTTTTCTGAAAAATGGTGCACGCTCAGAAAAACGACTAAGTGTCAAAATTACTCCGTTCTGTGCAATGCAACAGCACATGTGTTTTCTCTTCATTGCACAACGAAATAAAGTGCATCAATGCAATTTTGCATTATCTCTTCAAAATAGCATATATGTTAACTCCATGCACAGCAGAATGAATTAATGCTGATACACTTAGTCGTTTTTCTGAAAAATGGTGCACGCTCAGAAAAACGACTAAGTGTCAAAATTACTCCGTTCTGTGCAATGCAACAGCACATGTGTTTTCTCTTCATTGCACAACGAAATAAAGTGCATCAATGCAATTTTGCATTATCTCTTCAAAATAGCATATATGTTAACTCCATGCACAGCAGAATGAATTAATGCTGATACACTTAGTCGTTTTTCTGAAAAATGGTGCACGCTCAGAAAAAACGACTAAGTGTCAAAATTACTCCGTTCTGTGCAATGCAACAGCACATGTGTTTTCTCTTCATTGCACAACGAAATAAAGTGCATCAATGCAATTTTGCATTATCTCTTCAAAATAGCATATATGTTAACTCCATGCACAGCAGAATGAATAATGCTGATACACTTAGTCGTTTTTCTGAAAAATGGTGCACGCTCAGAAAAACGACTAAGTGTCAAAATTACTCCGTTCTGTGCAATGCAACAGCACATGTGTTTTCTCTTCATTGCACAACGAAATAAAGTGCATCAATGCAATTTTGCATTATCTCTTCAAAATAGCATATATGTTAACTCCATGCACAGCAGAATGAATTAATGCTGATACACTTAGTCGTTTTTCTGAAAAATGGTGCACGCTCAGAAAAAACGAC